>JASDQU010815926.1:9914-20443 GCA_032191745.1 Picea mariana
ATTAACCCTTATATAGGCATCAAATCCTAAGAAAAACCCACATTTCTTAAGTACCTAGGTGAAACATAGGAAATAATGTGTAATAATGATGAAAGTGAAGGGGGAATGATTTCATGTGATGACCCTCAAAGTATTAGACATGCACAAGTCTTATTTTTTCAATTTTTATTCATCTAGATTCATTTGTATAGGCAATTTTTCTTATAATAGCCTTCTAGAGGGAGCTTAGCATTGAGTTACCATCCTCGACCAGTTTTTTACTACCCCTTAAAGCCTTTTTCTTTCAAATGTTCAGTTTATTGAATGAGTCCCTTTTCTTTAGATATTCTTAGACAAACCAGGGACTAGGGGCATTAGCCTTTTAATGAGGGGCATTGCTCAAGCTTAATATTTAGTTTTTTTAACTTTAACTCTTCACCTCTTAGGCTTAATGTATTTATTTATTCAGGCTTTAACTTTGACCTTTGAGAAATGATGACCAAGATGCAATTTGTTTTATGTGGATGGAACAAATGATATCGGGGAGGTAAAAAGTGGTTAGCAAGGTTGGGATATGGATAGAGTTATCTGGACTAGACACCCAATGGTACAAGTCACCCTAATAAATGACACTTTTAACATAAAACATGTTCTCCAAGGTACTACGAGGCAAGTAATAAAACTATAAAATTTTCTGAAATGAATAAAGACAATCATTATATGTGTACCACTTTACAACGATCTAAGAAGTTATATCATCATGTCAAAATAGGTATTAATACATGGAATCAAATGAAAAAAACTTAACCATACCATACCATACCATAATGAATCTATGGGCTGAGGAGCGGGGATGAAAGTGAGCTATATCACAATTGAGCTAGCATGGTCATGTATTTGGTGGAGATAAAGAAGAAATTTGTTTAGGTTTGGAAAAAATGAGGATGACACCTCATGCAAGCAACAACATGACACCCTTGTGAGGGTATCCAAAGGTTTTCACCCCCAAGGGGGTAACATCTAGCTCCTACTTGGGGACATGCACTCTATGCAAGAGTGCATGACAACTCCAGAATATTCATAGACATGTGACCTATGCATCATGGAAGTCGACAAATGACGTAAAATTCAAGGGTGAATCTACCACCCCCAGTCAATAATAAAAACTACTTTGTGAAGACAAAGAATGAAAGTAAAGAACAAAAGAGATATGGAATAAACTATTCTAAGGACAAGTAGATGCATCAGGAAAATTGAGAAACGCATGAAAGTAAACACACACATTAAAAGAAAACATGCATGGAAAGAAAAGTTCATTCTAACTACTACTCAAGGAGCTTATTCATTCCAACCCTACCGGCTAACTAAGAGAAGCAAATGCTAGGTGAAATAAAAAATGCACTTTATGAGAGAGTGTATGAGAACTCCAGAATCTTAGTAGACCTGTGACCTATGCACCATGGAAATCAGTAAACAACGTAAAATTTGAGGGCAAATCTACCACCCCTCGTTAGTAAAAAAAACTACTTTGCAAATATAAAAAATGAAAGTAAAGAATAAAAGTGATATGCAAGAAACTATTCTAAGGACAATAAGGTGCATCTTACAAATCAAGAAATGTAGGAAAGTAAACACGCAAATGAAAAGAAAACATGCATGGAAAGGAAAACCCGTTCTAACTACTGCTTGGGGATATTATTCATGCCAACCCTACTGGCTAACTAAGAGGAGTAGTTGCTAGGTGAAATAAAAAATCCAATGAAACCACTCAAGGAACTCATAAGAATTTGGAACATGCACTCTATTTTTATGCACAAGAATGCCATTCTCTTCCAACTTATAACCCTCATAATTATGTTGTGCATTCTCTTGTTGTAAGCCTTCCTGGATCTAAAGTTAATGCTCATAAGAGGTAACAACCTCAAGAATTTTGTTCCTCAAATCATATTTCCACATACTAATGGTTGTAGCATGCATTGTGTTCACTCTTTTGTTGAGTGCACTAGCAACCTTGTTCTCCTTCCCTCTAATATGTTTAATATCAAAGTCATATTCACTAAGAAAATCCAACCATCTTGTTTTCCTAGCATTTAAATTCTATTGTTCAAACAAATATTTTAGACCACTATGTTATGTTCTTAACTTGAAATTTCTCCCCATCAAGTAATGCCTCCACGTATTTTTTAATTTCTTTAAAACCGGTGCCTAGATAAATGAGATTAGATCTTATTTATACTATTGGAATTATTTAACCATTTAATGTAGCATAAATTTCACAAAAGCAAAATCACACATGGACAATTATTTTTTTCTTCTATTCAAGATCAATTCTTCATTCAAAATAACTTCAGAACTTACAAGATATCCTATACTCCCGAAAATGACTATGAGAAAGAAAACCCACAATCACCTTACAAACTTGATAAATCACAGTGCCTCAATCTATGTGATGTTGATCTGTTGAGGTTGTCTGTAGTATCTGTACGGACTATACGATTGATATGTTGTAATAAATCTTTGCAACTCACATGTGTTGTGTTGATTTATGTGCTTCCTTGATTTTTGTGTTGCCTCAAAATATGTGGTACCTCAAAATCTATGCTGCCTCAATTTTTGTGCTACTGTGAAATCTGTGCTGCATCAATTTTTGTGTTGCCTTGATTTGCGTGCAACAACTGATGCCCTGTTATCTCCTAGCCAAATTAATCACTCTAGTATGAATAATGATTGTGTGTCTTGACTCCTCCCTTTGTTGTCCTTTTATAACATTGACTTGGGCCAAATCCCTAATCTCAACGAACGAGATTAAATCTCACTGTCCCGTTAGATGAATGACTCACATTTAATTCAAGTCACTGGTGCCAAAACTTAGGCACTTTATTAAATTAACTCACTTTATAAAAAATATGTTCACTTAATTAATTAATTAAGAAAGTGAACTCCCAAAAAGCATAGGAGTCATTAAATGACGATTTCCATAAGTTAGACTCCCCTTGTGGAAATACATGTCTGAGCTACATTCATAAACAATCTTTAGCACACAAAATATTGCAACGAGTTCTAAATCATGTGGCATAGTTATTTCCATGTTTCTTAAGCTTCTTGGATTCATAACAAATCACAGGCCCATTCTAAGTAAGAACTCCACCTAGTGCCTCTTTGCAAGATTTTGTACATACCACAAATATTCATTTGGGCCATTAATCTTAAGAATGGGTGCACTAGCAAGAAATTCCTTTAACAATTGGAATTTTTCTTCACACTTTGGTGTCCATTCAAGTTTAATTCCCTTGTTTTATAACTATGTAATGGGATGGGCAATCTTGGAAAATCCTTCTATGAATCTTATGTAGCATCTAGCAAACCCCATGAATGACCTTACCTCGGCTACATTCTTAGGTGTAGGCCATTCTTTAATAGCTTCAATATTCTCTAGATCTACTACTATTCTTCCCATAGAGATTATGTATCCCAAGTAATGAGTATGCCTTTAGTAAAGGGAACACTTTTTTAACTTTGCATATAGTTGATGCTCTCTTAGCACTTGTAGTACTAACCTCAAGTGCTCTTCATGTTTCTCCTTTAAATTTGAATAAATAATAATTTCATCTAAGAATACAATGACAAACTTATCTAAGTAATTTATGAAAATTTCATTCATTAAGCACATGAAGGTAGTTGGTGCATGGACTTTCCAAATGGAACCACTACAAATTCATAGTGATCATACGTGGCTCTGAAAATTTTCTTACTGATATGTTCATCCTTTATCCTTATTTTATGGTAGCATGACCTCAGATCTAGCTATGAAAATATTTTTTCTCCCCTCAACTAATCAAATAAATCATCAATTCTTGGTAAAGGATATTTATTTATCATAGTGACTTTGTTTAGCTGTCTAAAATCAATGCACAACTGCAAAGTCCCTTCTTTCTTCTTACGAAGAGTACTAATTCTCCCCAAGGAGAGACACTTGAGCATATATACCTCTTCTTTAACAATTCTTCTAATTGCATTTAAAGCTCCTTCAATTTGGGTGTACTCATCATGTATGGAGTCTTAGATATTGGAGTATCTTTAGGCATCAAATTAATAGAAAAATCAATATCTCTTTTTGGTGGTAAACCTAGTATCTTCCCATATACATATGCATACTCCTACAACATTGGAAAGTCCTCGAGGTTTGGGATTGTACACTTTTCTATCTCTTCCACATGATCAACATGCAACTGACAACCTTTCTTGAAGAATATCTTTAGTTGTAAGGATGAAATTTCCCTTTTAGAAATGGGTCTGGGAATACCTTTCATTGTCCTTTGCTTTCATTCTTCGTTAAGACAAGTGAAAGTGTTATTATGACAGTTTAGGACAACATGACGCAATTCCAACTAGTCCATTCCAATAAGAACATTATGTGAACCAAGCGATATTATGTTCAAGCTTGCAATAATACTGACACCACCTATATCTAATGGGAAACCTTTGACAATCTCAGTAATTTTTCTTTTAGTTCCAATATCCAATTAAACCAACCATGATTTCTCATGCTTACTTATTTTTAAATGAAATATTTTAACCAAATTAGGGGTAATGTAACTATGAATTTCTCCCGAATCAATTAAAATTGCAAATAGGTTGATTGGTAATATTACCTTTAACTTCAATCATGTGTGACTGATGGTCTACCTTCTCCAGGGTGGAATATATTCTTGGTACATTCCTTCTCACATCTTTCATTGTAGTTTCCTCTGGTATTTTGTGCATGTCCCTCATTTTTCCTTCCTTTTAAGGGAAATCTCTATACAAATGGTTTCCTTCACATCTCCAAAATTTTATTGGCTACCTTGCCCTTTTTCCCAAGGATTCTTCCATTTTTTATCCAAGATATGATGTTGGATTTGCTAATGTGTATTAGGACTATTCTTGAAGAAAGAATGTTGAAATCATTTCTTTCTCTGATCTTTCTTTCCTTTTTCTTATCTCTCGAAGACTTGGAAAATCCACTCTACCTTTGTTATGGTCATACAAATATTTGGCCTTCTTAATTGTCTCTTCAATATTCTTAGGTTCATCAAACTAAATTTTATCTTTTTGGAATGCATGCAACCCAATTAAGAATCTCTATATATTTTCCTTCTCATCTTTGATATAGTTAACCTACCTTAGCCTCCAAAAACTTCTTTTCATATTCTTCCGTAGTCATATTTCCAAATGTGAGTTCGAAAACATCATGTGTCTTCTTGTCACATTAATGCTAAAAAATATACTACTACTAGAAATACTTCTTGAATTGCTTTAAGGAAATTATCCTCTCATAAATGTGCTTAATCTTCATTAGTTGGTCCCACCAAATACAAGCTTTCCCTTGTAGTTTTTATATAGTGATTCTAGATTCTAGATTGGATGAGTAGTTATGTAGATAAAAGTACTTCGTTTCCAAAAAACAAGCTTCAACATGCTCTCCCATCTTATTTTCATCATAAAAATGTTGATGGATGGTAGCATCAGACAAGTATTTCTGCACAGGTTTATGTGCCTAGACATGTGGAAATCGTCCAAATCCTTTTATCCTTGACTTTACTTCAATTAAATGAATTATTAAAGTAAAGTTATTTTATTAATAAGTTGAGTTTTATTTAAGTAAATTATTTAATTAACATTAGTGTATTAAATAATAGTCATTGATCTCAAGTAATCTCTACTGTCAATCACTTTGGAGATTAGGGTTAAGTCATAACTCAATCTTATAAAGGCAAGGCTAGGGTGAAGCAAGAAGACACTTGAAAAATTGATTGAGAGAGATTGATTTGACACATAGAGTTGGATCACAAAGGACTGTGATTCAAAGAGATATTGGATAGGTGGAGAAGGACTTCCATCTAGAGATCTAGGCCAGAGGAAGAGAGAGAACAACCATACAACAAAAGGATCAACCGTCAAAAACAATGTATGTATTCTAGAATAGGTTGCCTAGTCAGTGTGAGTTTCAACATTACAGTAGCGCAAATTTCAACATTACATTCATGCCAATAGCGCGGGACAGTGTCGATATTAGCATAACAATTGCATTGTTTCCATACAAGATCATACAACAGGTTTGGCAGCAAATCAACCAGTCAAGTTTTGATGTACTTTGTCTCTTTTCTATTTGGGCTTTTTTTCCTAGTACAAGAGCCCTTGTAAGCTTTGAAGTTATTTGAATGATAATCTTAGTTGATGGGAAAAATATCGTTGTGTCTTGTGCATGAGATTTTTGGTTTCTAGTATTGCTTCCACTATCTTTATTTGAGTAGAATATTTCAGCAGTGTATTTTTGTTTTGTGAGCTGCTAACTTAATTTGCAGTACGGAAATCACTAGATAACAAGATACCTAGGTGTTGGAGTAAGGGGATTTCAACACAAAAGTGGGTGGCTTGATCTTCCTAAACTCTCCTTGCAACTGCTTTTGCACATAACTTCTCCTTTGATATCTATATGGAGACACTTTTGGGATGCTCTTTGACACTTCAGATGCATATGGATTCCTCACTAAATGTGTTGATTAGTAATGATGCCTTCGAGTTTTGGTAGAACTTCTTGAGTGTTAGTATATTCTATGGTTTTCTCTTCTTGAATGGACTATGCGTCCTTCCTCATACCTTGAGTCTGATCCATTCTTCATTTTCTTTTGGAAACAAATTAAACTCTATAGTAACTAAGTGTCCAGTTGATTTTTCTCCTCTTGAGATTTCAACATCCTTTCATTATCAACTCTACACTTCCATATTCAAACTAATAATTTTGACCAACTCTAATGAATAATTTTATTTCCTTTCTCATTAGACTTTGTTGCTTCTATATTTATATTTAGGCTTCTAACTTCTTCTTCGTGGATGTTAAGTTTTTTCCATCTTCCATGTACCCTCTTCAACAATATTATCCCATTATGTATTTAATTATCCTTGTTATAGCCATGGAATTGTAAGAAGTGTGCATACCAATAAACTATTAGATACGTCTCAATTCTAGGTTTGTATCATTTTCTTTCAAATGATGGTAAATATGCACTTCATCATTTTGATCAAATAAAGGCTATAGGCCTCTTATTCTTCTCATGATTTGAAGAGTTCTAAAGAAATTCTCCAAGGTATGGACCATCAAAATTATTCCCTTCTGAATTGTCCTTCCAACGACTACACCCATACCCAAATTGGGATTTTAAAATGTCTCTATACAATGCTTTCCCCCCATGATCATTTTTTCAAACACTTAACCTACCAACTGAATTTTACAAAATTTTCACAGTGCTAAGTTACTTTTAAATTTAGGTATTTATTCATGTATGCCTCCAAAAGCTACCCATATACTTAGGAACTATCAAATTGGGCAAGGTTAACCATAAAAGGAATCATATGCTGAAGATTCACACCAATATGGTATTTGGGTTGGAAATGTGGAGTGGCCAAGTTGAGATTGGCTGGAAAGTGCTAAAGAAAGGGGAAAACAATACAAAGATGGTCAAAATAAGAGCACATATGGTTGATAGAATCCAATGGGATCTAAGGATAGCCAAAGACAACAAAGGACATCGTAACAATGTTAAAGTAGGCTACATGATGAGGAAGGTGTTGAAGCAACAAATTGTGAACATGGCCAACAAGGCAATTGTAACATAGACAATGCACTTTGTGCACTTGAGGATATGGGGTACTCTCTTAACAACCCAAATTCACACAAATTTACTAAGGAATTGATTTTATTTCTTTGTTATTAACTATTTACTTTAAGCAGGAATGACACTGTAGATTTATGCAACCTAAATATAACTATTCAAATATTCATGAAACCATAAATCATAAATGAAGGCTAGCACAAATAGTCACAAGGACAAACCATAAATTAATTCAACCACGACATAAACCATAAAAAATAAGTATTAGTTCGACACAATTCACATATACATTTAGGAATACCTATCTGTCTAGAATTTTCCAACAATTGGTTGTAGAAGAGGGATGTTCCAACCAACCATAGGATCATTGCTACACCATATCTCTCTACAATAAAGGCCACATCTAATTTGAGGCTATGAATCCACAATGTGAACACTCTTCCTATTGTTGGCTCTAGTTTATCTTCCCATAGCCCAATTTCCAAGATCATGGTAATTAATTACACCTACAACAATTCTCAATCCATAACCCTCTTCCCCATCAACCTACACAACCCAAAGAATGGGATTCCTTTCTCTACTCAAAACTTCCTTAGGGTATCCCACTTCCCTCCAGGACTCCAACATATGCTATCCATGAAATATGATGCAGGAGCATCGAAGTCGTCTTAGGGTTGCCAAGGTGAAGATGGCTATGGGATATTTTTGCAAGAAGCTATTATTGGAGAGTTCCAGGACGTTGTTGTATACATGTTGTAGGAAAGCTGTAGGAAAGTTGTGGGAAGTTGGTGTAGGAAATATACAGGAAGTTGTTGTAAGAAATCTATCGAAAGTTGTTGTAGATAACATGCCACAGAACCTTATACAAAATATATGCTACGGAGCATGATTGGTTGTGTAAGTGACAATGTTGTGGAAGAGATTGATTGTTGAAAAAAATAATTGGCGGAGGAATGTGATAAGCTGCAAGAAGTGACAACATTGCTGCAATAGTGATATGTTGCAGATGGTGGCAATGTAGAAGGATGGATGTGCTACGATGAAATGGATGTATGGACTCCTTGTCGGAGAATGGACATGTGCTTAGGATTGGCACATTTTTGCAGCATGGAAAGAAGACGAGTGCATGAGAGATGTGGAATCAAGGTAATATTTACCACGTGCCTCATGAAGATAGCTCAAGAGAAGGTGAACCATTACAGGGAAGAGGATGGTTGAGGAAGGAGCACATGTTTCTAAGTGGAACCTGGAAGGTGAGTCAATCCAAAAGAATAAGACAAACCCTAAGCGGGAAATGGAATAGGAAAAAACATGAAAACATATGGGCATGAGGAGTTCATGGGAAGCTGAAGGTTAATGGCTTCTTGGAGATGATTAAACACAACGTCGAGTAACTGGGAAATGGATCTTGCAAGGGGAGAAGGAGATCTTGTGAGAGAAGTGATAGAGGAATGGTTGAGATTTCCCTGGCAATCCAATGAGTTTTTAAAGCTCACATATGTGGCCTTTGAGTCGATGTATTGTATTTTATTGTGTAAGCCATGAATAAAAGGAAATTAGGTTTCCATATTGAATATTGATATGTATGCATGGATTAGTATGTGTATGATTCTATGGATGTTTTATTTGTATGTCTAGATCTAATTACATTTCCTTTTCCTAGACGATTATAAATAGATGAGTGATGCCTGCCTCTTTGTGGAGAATGGTTCGATTCTGTTTATCTGCAGGTGGGCGCAGGTATGGGGAAGACTATGGTTAGATTTATGGTTTTTTGTATATGGGCATGAATGAATGATTTAATTTTCTGTGTAATGTGAATTTGGTTTCATTATTGTAGAATATTTCATTTGAGATATCATTGAATGATGCCAATGAGGATGAACTCTCTTGTTGTATGATCGTAAATATTTCTGAGAGAAAGAAAGAGGGTCTGCGAGATGTGAAAAGTCTACGTAGGAGGGAGGATGATCCCTTGGGTTGAGAACTAACCCTTGATTTCATATCGAAGAATCTATGCAAATGTTCAGTGCATACTTATGTTCTATTGGTGTATAAGAAGAGTAGACAATGCCCAATGCGCAACCCTAGTGGTTGTATCCTAGCTCAATGTGGAGAAATATCTGTGGTTACATTGTGAAAAACTAGTTTTGGGAGAAAATGCATTCCCTATCTTGTGCAAGACACGTGGCATTCAATGTGTATGTACTCTGATGTGCAAGGGGTGGATTCTCTTTGCATCAGGTGGTATAAGAGAAAGGTTAATATCTAGGATGGAAGAATATGAAATGGTATCAAGTTAGCTTTATCTTTGGGATGAAAGGATTTGCAAGAGTATGCGAGATTGGTTATGCTCTCGAGGATTTGGTTTCATGTTTGTGTTCTTATGTAACTGTGGGTGCAAGAAGACCCGAGAGAATGTTATTTAAACTTGTGTTTGTTGGGAGAAGAATGGTGGGAGACAATGCTAGAGAAAAGGCCTTTGAATGGTAGTCTAGTTGACGGATACATGAAAACTCCCAAGGATTTCTCTGTAAAGATGAGAAGGTTGAGGAGGTGCATGAACTAAGAGTTAAAATGACTGAAGACGATGGAGAAGTAGCATATTTAGAATTAGGATTGCATAGGAAAAGAATATGCACAAGAGAAAGGACCATATGCCAGAGTGAAAATATTGAAGCTGGAAGAAGATGAATATAGCCAAGAACAAAAACTTGCATGAAGTAAATTGCAGAAGGTTGTTACTGAGAAGGAAGATGGTCTCTGAGATAATTTGTTGTTAGAGATAGATGGTAGTTGTGGTGGTGATTATCCATGATTATCATATTGAGATGAAAGATCCAATGTGGTTCATTTGTGATCTAATGAGATGATAATTGTGGTGGAAATTATCCACAA
>JASDQU010815926.1:20463-36386 GCA_032191745.1 Picea mariana
AAATTGCAGAAGGTTGTTACTGAGAAGGAAGATGGTCTCTGAGATAATTTGTTGTTAGAGATAGATGGTAGTTGTGGTGGTGATTATCCATGATTATCATATTGAGATGAAAGATCCAATGTGGTTCATTTGTGATCTAATGAGATGATAATTGTGGTGGAAATTATCCACAATTGAGATGAAATCATAGTCAATGGAATTGAGCGAGTGTGTAGTTTGAATTTTTATGACCACGGGAGTAGTTTGCAAGAGAAAACAAAATCATAAGGTTTCTTGGATTGGAGACTAGGCTCATATGTTCTGAGGATCATGTTGGTAGCAACGACTACATTGTTACCGAATGGTGGCTAGAGATGAGAGTGGATCTGAAGGAAATGAGTATGAATAGAGACAAAAAAAAATTATAGCAGTTGAGGACAAAGGAACATGTGGTGTGTGTCAGATGTAGTAAAGAGAGGAGGGAGTGAATATGAAATTCTTGTTTTCCCTATTGACAAAATCTTACTCCATCACCTAGGTATTTTGTTATCTAGTGATTTCCTTACTGCAAATCAGATTAGCAGCTCACAAAACAAAAATACACAATTGAAATATTCAACTCAATAAATCTAGTGGAAGAAAAAACTGGAAACCAAATCATGCACACATGAACACCAATATTTTTGGGTAGATACCCCCGGAAAAAACCTGGAGGGAAAACCCGTGTTGGGAATGATTTTATTATGCTAAAATCAAGGCTCCCATAATAGGGATAGTGGCCCACTGAGAGAAATAAAATTGTAGACAAACCTGACAAAGTCTATTTTGTTGTATGGCCCAGATCTACACTCTTTTCGAGATGTATGCACATGTCCCTACTGTGTTCCCATGTATACACGCATGTCTCCAATGGTGCTCGCATACATGTATGTAAATATTCATACAATGCAACACTTTCCTATGTGTTCACCTGACTCAAACCCACTTGCAACATCCTATGTTCTCTCTTCTCCTTGAAATGGTCTCTAGATGGAAGTCCTTCTCCACCTATCCAAGATATCCTTGAATCACAGTCCTTCGTGTTCCAAATCTCCCCATCCTTTGTCAATATCTCTCGACCAACCTGACAAATATGTCTCAAGTGTATTCCTCCTTCACCCTAGCCTACTTTTATAATCTTTAGTTATAATCTATTTCTAATCTCCAAAGTGATTGGCGGTTGAGATTACTTCTCACATTCACTTGAGATTAAATGCTAATTACTTTTATCATTTCCTTAAATAACTCAATTGATTCAATATTTAATTAATAAAAGAACTTTACTTTAATAATTCCTTTAACTAAAGTAAAGTTACCAAGATAGAAGGCTTTTGATGACTTCTGCATGCTAGAGACCAAACCTATGCGAAAATACCTATCCGATGATACATGCATCAACAATCCCTCTTAGCAAGGAAGGTATTTACCAAAGATCCACCTAGAATTGGTTCTCCCTCTGAACCTGACATAATGTCACACACATCACCTTGCTCATTGGCATCCCACCAACCCTACTGGTTAGCTGCTTCTTGAAAATTGGAAGACTCAAAATCAATGATGCTACTCATTAGTGCAATAGAGTTTGGAAACTTCTCTAGAGGCCTACTCTCCATCAATGTACTCCTAAGATCCTCCTTCTCTTGAGTTCCCATCAATGTCATCTTGTACCAACTAGGTCTCTTGAAAAGACTAGAAGGGGATAACTCCTTCTTCCCATTTGACGGTTGACTCCACACACTAGACATTTATGAAATCTACTCATCCTTTGGCTATTCACCCCTTAGATCTTCCCCTTGGATTCTCCTATAGGATTTCCCTGCAACCTATATAACTTGCCCTCTCTGACACCAATGTTGACTATTGTGTCCGTGATAGATCCCTTTGAACATATGAGTACTTTCCCTCAATAAAAAGTAATGGAAAAACCCATGTCCTCCAAAACTGAACCTGAGAGAAATTTCTTCTTCAATTTTGTTACATACAACACATCTGCCACTTTCAGAAACCCTCCTGACTCTAGATGGAACTCGAAAGTCCCAAATCCTTCTACACCACACTTGGCATGAGTGCCAAGCTCCACATGTAGATCTGAGTCTGTCTCTAACCAACTAGTGAAAAACTCATGTGTCCCTGTCATATGATGAGAAGCACAATTGTCCAAGTACCATGCACTCCTTGAGTTGGTGATGGTAGAGAGGTAGGAGAACATTGATAATTCCTTCTCAAACTTTTTTGCAAAATCATCTAGTTGTGTCTCTGTTGATGCCACTGTCTGCGTCTTCCCTTTCCCCTTCTTCTTCAGACATTGTGATGCATAATGCCCATACTTGTGGCATGCAAAGCACTTGATTTTACTCAAGTCCTTCTTACTCGTCTTTGAGGTTGATTCCTCATTGTTACCATTGGAACCCTTTCCTTTACCCTTTCTTGTATTACTGACAAGGGTTGGGTCCTCCTCCTCTTCATCTCCCTTATTTCCTTGTTTAGGCTCCTCCCAAGTCTCTTCCTAGATGCAATCATCCCAAAGTCTCTGCCAATCTGAGATATTTTCCCAAGCACAAAATCCTTTGACAAATAATTCCCAAGACTTGGGAAGACCATTCAATGCCACATTCACGAGTTCTATGTCCTATGTTTTATCCCCTATGGTTGCAAGTTGATCACGTACCTAAGTGATCCTCATGAGGTAGCTGGTAACATTATCAGATCTAGAAATCTAAATTGATTTGAGTTTATTTCTTAAGACCATATTTCTATTCATGTTATTACTTTAGAATAAACTTACCAAGGCATCAAACATCTCTTTGGTCATCTTCTTCTTGAATAGGTGAGGAATTAGATGATCCTTCACCAAATCCAGAAGGATCCTCTCTACTTTTATCTCCTTTTTGTTGTGAGCCTCCAAAGTTGTCAGATCTGTCGCTAGAGTAACTAATTTTTCCACTAACTGTATAACGTCCCAAACCTCCCTTGGCTGGGCCATGTCACACACTTCTCCCAATGTATTCTCTAACAATTATCTGATACCAATCTGTAACATCCCCAACATACTACTGGGCCATGCTACTCCAAAACTCCACTACATAGATTTTATACTAAACACTAGTCTACGTAGTATCACTTTAAGTAGTGCGCTCACCCTCAACTGAGATACACCACAATAACTTACTCCTTGTAACACAACTTTACACAGTGGAAATAACTCAAACAACTATGCACAAGTAAACTGAACACATAGAATTACTGTGCACATGCCCATTCTGGCGTCATTACCAAATCTATCCTACTTGTGCATGCAAAATGCTTCCCTATGCACATAAGTAACTCTAGCCTCTGATGCACACAGAGTGTTCTCTACGCACACATCTATTCAACCTCTTATTGAAAACTCATAACCAAAATCACAAGGTTAAATTAACATACAAGAATATCAACATTTGTCATATCCATGCACAACTACAAATATAGGCTATAAGAACCATACTTACATGCACAAACAACATTAAACAAAATAACAGTCATTAATTATATGAGAAAACATATAAAAACTAACCCATATCAAACATAGATAAATATGCACACAGAAAATGAGACAAGCACATAAAGACACTTATCTTTTATGAAAGTCACCAATTGTGTTCATAACTCAGATGTTCCTCCCAACCATAGACTATGTTGCTCATAATATTTTAGCAATAGGTCACCCCTGAGTTGGGGCTTAAATCCACCAGGGAAAAAAGGGTTCCTAGTGACAAGCTAATGTTTGATTCTCAATAGAATTTCTCAGCCCTAGGTGCCTGCTGCTGCAACTGGCCCACAATCCCTCATTCCCTATGCACCTCTCACACCCAAGGAAGTGTTCCCCTTATTTTGTCAGTATTCCTTTGGCTGCCCCACTTCCCTTCCAGGGTTACCAACAACAGGCCGAACATAAAGTCTCTGTGCCTTATGACTAATGCTCAGTGCACTAGGGAACAATTATCAGCTAAAATATCACCTAGAGAGTATGCTCACGGGTCTGACAACCCACTTCTCAACAACCAATCTCTCACCCATAGAGGCTAGTCATGGTCCTGACAACCAGCCTCTTCGAGAGAAAATTCTTATTACAGCCCCACAACACATTACAAGCTTCTTTGTGCAAATAATGTAATAATCGAATTTTCCATACAGTTCGACCCCCTTTTGCTCATGAGAGCCTAAAACATGAATAATCATCCCATGAATAATCATAATCATCATAATTCCCAAAATACACCAAGTCCAACAATATATATTGCATACCTTCAACTCGACACTTGTCACCTTCAGAAGTAGCTTAAGCCTGACTCGTTCTCTACCCCAGAACTTAGGATAAAATAATTGTCCACCACTTTACATTTTTCTAGAAATATTATAAAATATTCCCTAAGACTTAAGTCCCACCCCCCTTTTCCATTTTCCTGTGGAGTTTCCTCCCCATCTCTTTTCGTCCGAGTCTGACTGTGCGCAACGATGTAATATTATATTAATAACTATGATTATAATTACATGGATAGGTGCACTGGCCTATTTGTGTCCCGTCTCACCAACCTCATAATCACATAAGCTCTCCGGCCTCAATACATATACATCCATATATATACACATATATAAATAATTTCTGCTTGCACTTCTAGGTCATTACTGCACACTTACCCAAGTGTGTGCAACACTATGAAATGTGCGCACCCTATCTTTGATACAACACTTTGCGCACTACTCAGGTGCACACAAAATCAAAACTTAGTGCCAATGGCTCACCAACCTAAATGTACATTTACATTTACAATTGGTGCCAACCTATATGTGTAGTACACAGGTTTTTAGACTAGGGACATTACATTCCCCTCCCCCTTATTTATGCACTGTCCTCAGTGCATCATTTACACATGTACATACACAATTTTCAAAAATATTCAAAAAGATGAGGATACTCTAACCACATAGCATCCTTGTGTTCCAAGGTTGCATCCTTAGGACCATACCAGGTCCATTGGACCTTTACCATCTCCATGGCTCGATTCCATAGATGCTTGATTTTTTGATCCAATATGCAAACCGATCGCACTTGAAAATCACCTTCCGGCTCCACCTGAATCACATTCCAATAAATAATATGATTATCATTAGGTGCGTAATTTTGTAAGCAATGACACATGGAAAACATTATGAATGCATAAGGATGCAGGCAATGAAATCATATATGCAATAGGACCGATCCTCTCCGAGATTTCAAATGGCCCACAGTAGCGCGTTCCTAACTTAGAACACTTTCCCAAATTCAATGAATTGTGCCTGGCCTTCACTTTCAAAGACACATGATCTCCCACTTTAAAATTTATGTGGGTTCTTCCTTTATCTGCATATCTTTTCTGCCTATCCTAGACAACCTTTAAATTCTTCCTTATATTTACCTTATACTCCAATTCTTGGAGTAGATCTGGCCCAACTATTACACGGTCTGCTGGGTTGTCCCAACTCACTGGCATGTTGCACGTTTTACTATAAACTGCTTCAAATGGGCTCATCTTTAAATATGCATGATACTCATTGTCGTAAGCAAACTCTACCAAATGAAGGTAGTCTTCCCATTTTGATGTCTTATCCATTACATACATTCTTAACATATCTTCAATCACCCGATTTACCCTCTCTGTCCATCCATCTGTCTCAGGGTGATATGTTGTGCTAAAGTTCATATTTTGTTCCAAATCCCTTAAATAGCCCTTTCCAAAAGTTCGAGGTGAACTTGGAATCTCTGTCAGACACAATTGTCTTAGGTACACCATGCAACTTGGAAATCTCTCACATGTATATCTCAACAATGTCAGCTTCCTTATGCATTGACTTCATTGGAACAAAATGGGCAGCTTTAGTAAGATTTTCCACCACCACCATAATAGAATCAAGTTGCTTAGCAGTTCTAGGAAACTTAGCTATGAAGTCCATGGTTAAAACTTCCCACTTCCACTCAAGAATGGGAAAAGGATGTAGCGAACCAGCTATATGTATGTTCTTAGCCTCGACTTTCTGACGTTCAAGACATCTAGCAATAAAGTTAACAACTTCCTTTTTCATACCTGACCAATAGTATTGTTTCCTGACTGTGACAATTGTCTTCTGGTACCTGGATGTCCCCCATAAGGGACCTTATTCATCTATGACAATACCGTGCTCTTCAACTCCTGATCATTTGGCACATAGAATCTGTGCCTATACATGATGATCCCATCTTCTCTTAGCTCATAACCTTCCAAATTGTACTGCAACATACCTTGTTGTAACGTCGCCTTTATGTCCACATAACAAAGATCTTATTTGGAAACTTCTAAAATTTTGTCGCACAAATCTGTCTAATACATGCTAATGGCTATATAATGCATCTCATGCACCCTCTTGTTGAGCGTGTTAGCCACCTTGTTCTCCTTTCACATGATATGATTTATGTCAAGTCATACACACTAAGGAATTCTAACCACCTGCTTTGTATGGCATTCAAACTTGGTTTTCCAAATGGATACTTCATACCACTTGGTCTATCCTCAACTCGAATATTTTACCCATAAGATAATTCCACCACATTTTCAAGGCATGCACTATAGCTTCCAATTCTAAATCATGAGTAGCATAGAGCCTTTCATGATCTTTCAACTTTCTTGATTCGTAGCATACCACATGTCCATTATAACTCAGGACTCCACTGAGTCCTTCCTTGCATGCATTTGTGCACACAACAGAGTCTGCATCACGATAAACAATTCTCAAAATTGACACACTTGTCAACAAACTCTTCAAGTGCTAAAAAATCCTTGCACAATCTGGATTCCACTCAAACTTCGCACCTTTCTTATGCAGGGATGTGATTGGAAGTACAATCTTTGAGAATCCTTCAATAAACCTTCTATAGTACCCTACTAGTCCCATAAAAGATCTCATTTCTGTGACATTTCTAGGTGTCGTCCATTCCTCATTGGCTTTTATCTTTTTTCAGATCCACAACTATTCCTTCCTTGGAACTAATATGACCCAAATAATGAATTTGTTGATGATAAAACGAACACTTGCTCAACTTTGCATAAATTTGATGCTCTCTCAATACCTATAGTACCATCCTCAAGTGCTTCTCATGCTCTTTTTTAGACTTTGAATAAATAAGTATGTCATCTAGAAATATAATGACAAACTTATCTAAATACTCTCTGAAAACTCCATTCATCAAACACATGAAAACAACTGGTGCATTTGAAAACCCAAATGCCACCACTGTAAACTAATAATGACCATACCTTGTTTTGAAGGAAGTCTTACTGATGTATTCCTCTTTTATTTTCACTTGGTGGTATCCATATTTAAGATCAATCCTCAAAAATATATGTGTACCTCACAACTGATCAAATAGGTCATCTATCATTGCAAAATGATACTTGTTCTTTATTTTTACCTTGCTCAACTTCCTGAAGTCGATACAAAGTCTCAGTGTACCATCCTTCTTCTTCACGAACAATATTGGGGAACCCCAAGGTGACACACTTGGGTGTATATACCCCTTCTTCAGAAGATATTCAAGTTGCATCCACAACTCCTTTAATTATGACGTACTCTTCGTATAAGGAGTCTTGGATATAGGTGTTTCTTCCGACATCACATTTATAGAGAAATCAATATCTCTTTTCAGAGGAAATCCTGGTATCTCTTTAAAGACATCCTTGTACTCTTTTAGTATTGCACAATCTTCAATACTTGGCACTTTATCCTTAGGTGCCTCTTCCATGTGCATTGCAAATACTTGACATCCTTTCCTATATCTTTTCTTCAATTGCAATGCTGGAACTTCTCTGATAGTCACAACTCTTGGAATTCCTTGAACTGATATTAAATTATGTTTTTCATCCAAGCAAGTAAATGCCTTATTATAACAGTCCAGGACAACATGGTTCTCATCCAACCAATTCATACCAATGAGGAAATCATACAAACCCAAAGGTATAATATTCAAATCAATTTTTGTTCGCAATCCATTCATTTCCATTGGACATGCCTTAACCATCTCATTATTTTTCCTTTTTTCTCTTGTAGCTAATTGCATCAACCAAGGTTTTCCAAGTTTTCTTCTCAGAAAATGGAACCTTTCCACCATCTTAGAATCTAGATAACTATGACTAGCTCCTGAGTCTAAAATAGCAATGGGTTGGTCATTAATATTACCTTCCACCTTGATCATGTACGACTGAAACTCAACCTTCTTATTATCCAGTGCTGCGTAAATACTAGGCACATTTCTTCCCATGTCCACAACTTTCGCAACTTGATGTACATTGTGGGCAATCGTCACTTTATCGCCTTTTTGAGGGCAATATCTATGCATATGATTCCCACCACAACTCCAACATTGAATAGATTGTTTCCATGGCCTTTGCCCCATTGTCTATGATATTCCGGGTTGCTGGAGAATTAGTTGTCCTTGTGCAATGTTTCTGAAAAAACAATGGATTAGCCCCCTTCTTCCTCTAATCCACCTTTCTTTTCATCTTACCTTCCCAAGCCTTTTGGAAAATCAATATTCCCCTTTTCTACTCATTAAGACACTTAACACGCCTTATAGTTTCCTCCAATGTATTAGGGTCATCATATTGTATCTTGTCACTGATAACTTAATGAAACCCACTCAGGTACCTTTGGATCTTCACATGTTCATCCTTGATGAATGCAACATACTTCAACAACTCTAAAGTTTTTCTTTTATACCCATCTATATTCATACTCCCAAGTTGGAGTTCGAAGAACTCCTTCATTTTCTTGTCATAGTGTTTCTTGGTTAAGTATTTATTTTGGAAACACCTCTTGAACTCACCCCATTGATGCCTTTCCTTTTAGCTGATAGATGAAAATTATTCCTTCTGCCTGCACAGAATAGTTATGTAGCTAGAAGTACTTCCTCATACCCAACAACTAGGTCTTTGCATCCTCATCCTTCTTGTGCTCACCATCAAAGGTAAGAGGCACGATCTTATTCATTTCTCCCTATAGCTCATCCACCCCAATACTTCTCTTATGCTTTATGACATGAGATGGACTCGAACTACTGTGTGCTTTCCTAAAATAACACTTTGGTGAGTAGTGATGATTCCTATAAACACTTCTTTCTTCTCTTCTTTTCTCATCATGAGACCTGTGGCTTCTTGACCTACTCGACTCTGTCTCCTTATCCATCTTGTTTTCTATTTTGTTTAGGCTCTGCATCAATTTGAGATTGAAGTCATATTGTTGTGACTTGGATCTCATAAGCCTTTCATTATCATCCTTATTGTTCTGGACATATTTATGCAATCCCTTTATGGTTTCTACCAAATTCATGCGCTCTTCCTTGGATTCTGTACCATCAACACCCAAACCAACATACAAATCCTTGAATTCATCATCATGACTATAAGTCCTCTACGCATCTTCCATACTTTTTGACATTTTGCACTGGTTCCATCCTACTCTAATCGCTAATAACTATGCAAAATGTGTAGACAACAAGATTTGTTAGACGAATTCATGAAACAACTTCATGAAAGATCTGCACCATCTTTTCAGAATCCTTCCTTCTGAATCTCATGCACACACTAGTATTCAACACATGCCAATGCATAATGTCAATTTTTAACTTGTACACCGTGTATCAGTAATATGCATGCACCACAAATTTGTTCTGTGCAACCCCAAAACTTTAGTGTGCACACCCATGCACCATTGCTTACTAATTTCTAGTGCTACACTTCGCAATGTTATGAATTTAGCACGAACATATGATCATTCTTACTTAATGTGCACCATGGCCACGCTGAAATTCCAAATTCGGTCACTTACCAGTCTGAATTTTTCCTTAAGTATACCTCATTTCATGCAGGCTCGGTGTTGAAACCAGAGCTCTGATGCTTATTGCTGACCTCTGGCCCATACAAGTCCAGTGTTGAACCAATATCTCTGATACCACAATATAACGTCCCCAGCCTCCCCTGGCTACGCCACGTCACACACTTCTCCCAAAGTATGCTCTAATACCAATCTGTAACATCCCTAACATATGACTGGGCCATGCTAATTCAAAACTCCATTGTGCAAATTCTATAATAAACACTAGTATGTGCAGTATCACGTGAAGTAGTGTTCTCAACCTTAACTTAGATACGCCACACTAACTTACTCTTTGTAACACAACTTTACGCAGCGTAAATAACTCAAACAACTGTGCACAAGCACATTGAACACAATAGTGTTAGTGTGTGCACGCTCATTCTAGCGTCATTACCAAATCTGTCCTACTTGTGCACATATATTTCTTCTCTATGTGTACAACTCCAACTTCTGATGCACATAGAGTGTTCTCTGTGCATGCGGCTATTAAACCTCTTCTTGAAGACTCATAACCAAAATCACAAGGTTAACTTAATAGACAAGAATATCAAAATTTGTCATATCCATGCACAACTACAAATACAGGCTATAAGCACCATACTTACATGCGCAAGAAACATTAAACATAATAACAATCATTACTTATATGCAACAACATACAAGAATTAACCCATATCAAACATAGATAAATATGCACACATAAAATGAGACAAGCACATAAAGACACTTATCTTTTATGAAATTCACCAACTACATGAATAAATCAAACGTTCATCCCAACCATAGACTCTGTTGCTCATAATATTTCAGCAATAGGTCACCCCCGAGATGGGGCTTAACTCCACCAGGGAAAAAAGGGTTCCTAGAAAAAAGCTAAGGTCTTATTCTCAACATAATTGCTTAGTCCTAGGTGCTCGTTGTTGCAACTAGCCCATAGTCCCTCATTCCCCGTGCACCTATCACACCCAAGGAAGTGTGCCCCCTCTCTACTAAACAATCATTCGACTGCCCCACTTCCCTTCCAAGGTTACCAACAATAGGTCGGACATGAACTCTTTGAGCCCTGTGACTAATGCTTAACACACAAGGGAAAAATTCTTAGCAAAACTCTCACCTGGAGAGTATGCTCATGGGTTTGGCAACCCACTTCTCAAAAACCAATCTCTCACCTAGAGAGACTACTCATGGGCCTAAAAACTTGCCTATTCGACAATAAACTCTTATTACAACCTTGCAAGTCCTTATAAGATTCTCTATGAAGATAAGGTAGTAATCTAATTTTCCATACAGTCTGAACCACTTCTGCTCACGAGATCCTGATACATAAATAATTATCCCTTGAAAAATCATAATCATCATAATGCCCAAAATACACTAAGGCCAACAATATATATTGCATGTCTTTAACTCGACACTTGTCACCTTTAAAAGTAGCTTAAGCCACTTGGTGACTCATTCCCTACCCCAAGAACTCAGGATAAAATATTTATCCACCACTTTACACTTTTCTGGAAATATTATAAAATATTCCCTAAGACTTAAGTCTCACCCCACTTTTATCTTTTCCGATGGAGTTGGCCCCCCATCTTTTTTCATTTGAGTCTGACTGCGCGCAAGGATGTATATTGACAATTGTGATTATATTTACATGGATAGGCGCACTGGCCTATTTTCATCTTGTTTCACCAGCCTCATAATCACACAGGCTCTCTGACCTCAATACATATATAACCATATATATACACATATGTAACTCAACTCTGTGTGCACTTACCCAAGTGTGCGCAACACTATGAAATGTGTGTACCCTGTCTTTGATACAATTCTCCATGCACTACTCATGTGCGCATAACATCAAAACTTAGTGTCAAAAACTCACTAGCCTAAATATACATTTAAATTTACAATTGGTACCAATCACTCACCATCCTATATGTACAATTACAAAGGGTTTCGGACCAGGGACATTACAAACTCCCAAAGGTCATACTCCTTCAAAACCAAAATTACTCTTTCTTTCCAATATCTCTTCAACTCTCAACGATGTTGTTTCCATCCCTAAGACCTGATAAACCACCCTAGAAATAACCTACTGTTGGAAAATACCCATGTACTTTCCTAGAAAACCTTGTACGCACCTGTCACAATTGAAACCCTACATATGTATGTGTTTGTGCTTACTACTAGTCATGTATGTACGTGCCTATGCTTACTGCTACCTGCGTATGTACATGCACGTGATGACTGCTACACATGTACATGCACCTATTTCCAAAGAGACCCGCATATGTATGCACATGTTCCTTCTTGCAACCTGCATACAACTACATAAAATTGCAAAACCTTAGTTCTGCCTCAGTACAATTGTTCTCCTGAAATTTGTCCTTCAATTTCTTCCTGTTGGCTATGGATATGTTAAGATCTCATGTAGATTAGATAGATCAACTATCAACTAATATGGATCTAAGATATGGTTTCCCTTCAGAGCATGTGCTCTAATACCATGTTGAAAACCTCTTATTCCAACACCTAGGTATCTTGTTATATAGTGATTTCCTTACTACAAATCAAATTAGCAACTCACAAAACAAAAATACACTCCTGAAATATTCAACTCAATAAATCTAGCAGAAGCAAAAATTGGAAACCAATATTTTTGGGTAGATACCCCTGGAAAAAAACCTAGAGGGAAAACCCGTGCTAAGAATGATTTTATTATGCTAAAATTAGGGCTCCCTTAACAGGGATAATGGTCCATTGAGAGAAATACAACTGCAGACAAACCTGGTAAAGTTCGATCTTTTGTATGACCCAAATCTGCATGATTTTTTAGATGTACGTGCCTATCCCTACTGTGTTCCCACATATACATGCATGTCTCCACTGGCACTCGTGTACATGGACAAAAATCATGTACGACAAGTTTCGTATGATGCAACACTTTCCTATGGGTTTGTCTAACTGAAACCCACTTGCGACAACCTTTGTTCTCTCTTCTCCTTGACCTAATCTCTAGATGGAATTCCTTCTACAACTATCCAAGATCTCCTTGAATTACAATCCTTCATGATCCAACTCTCTCTCTCTTCTTCCTCTGTCAATCTCTCTCGATCAACCTGACAAAGATGTCTCAAGTGTCTTCCTCTTTCACCCTAGCCTTTCTTTTACAATCTTGAGTTATAATCTATTTCTATTCTCCAAAGTGATTGACGGTTGAGATTAATTCTCACACTCACTTGAGATTACATTCTAATTACTTTTAAAATTTCCTTAAATAGCTCAATTAATTCAATAATCAATTAATAAAATCACTTTACTTTAATAATTCCTTTAACTAAAGTAAAATTACCAAGATAGAAGGCTTTGGACGATTTCTTCTTGCTAGACACCAAGCCTATGCGGAAATACCTGTCTGATCCTACATGCATTAACATTCCCTTAATATGTATTTGCTTTTTTGTAGGAAGAAGAAAATTTGCAATTACAAATGGTAGTAGAATGTGTCTGGTTGAGAAGAAGATGAAATATAATGATGATTACAACAATTGTTGTAGGTGATAAAGATGCATGAAGAGAATGCCTAAGGAGAAGATGATGCCTTCAAGATAAGTGACCTGGGAGGGAGCATGGGTGAAGTTGTTGAGTTGAAAATGAACATACATTCCTGAAGAAGAGGAAGTTGAAGATGTTGTTGACAAATAAAGAGCGAAGATTAGAGATCTTCTATAGGAAGAAGACATGTTGCAAAATAATGTTAGAAGAATTGAAGACTACTGAGGACCGAGTTTGAAGGTGTTTCATGGAGAGGTATGTCTCTGCTAATTTTTGAAAAATGTGAATACATTGACACAATGGCTGACTGAGGAAATTTGCCTGTGGTTGTGGATTGAGTCAAGGGATGTGTAACATGTGAGCCTATGACTCCATGTTGTGTGGCTTCGAGCATCAATGGCTGGCTGCACTGAAGGCACTTTGTACTCTACATGGAAAAGGGCATTGGGATGTCCTAGATGGGACATGACTCATATCAAGTTGTGAAAGTGATGCATGACTGAGAATAACCTGACTAGTGCTTGTGACGAAGGAAGAGAGACGGAGATGGTAGAAGTACCAGAAGGTGAGTTGCAACAAGAATGAGATGGAAATTACATATTTCCATTAATAAGAGTATTGTCGCAGATGTATGTGCAACAATTAATTGAAAGAAAATGCAACATAAGAAGATGTCACGTATTCCTTATAGAGTTGAATGCATAACAATGAGGACTATGGAGTTGGTGAGTGAAAAAATGATGAAATTTACATTGGGAAGTTGGAGATGTGTTACACATTATTTTTGTCATCCCTATGATTGTTAATGATGTAAACCTATCTGTTGCCTTCAGAGGGGTCAGTGACCTGAGTTCCTGAAGAGAGAAGGGAGAAGAACTTCTCCTGAGAAAAGAAGTTTCTTTTTACTATGTAAAAACCTTATAAAAAATGAAGTTCACAGGTTGCTATATAGGCAGGGTGCAAGAATGACCCATTCTCGCAGGTTGCACTATAGCCAGGGTGTGAGGCGTTCGCAGGTTTCTCTATAGCTAGGGTGCAAGAATTCCAACACGTGGGAAAAATGAGCGTTTTCTCGAATCTTCTAGAATGAGAAGCTTTTATGGTGAGGTGGCATCCGAACGGTTTGGATCTTACTCGCTTGCATGATTTAGTGGGATCATCCTAACCTCCTCACCTTATCTTCTTCAACTTATAAAAGGAGAGGAGTTCTCATCGAGAAAGTTATCTTGAGCTTGGGTTAGCTTTGTTGATTCTTGAGCTTGTTAACTTGAGGATAGTTTTTGCGTCTCTGTAGCAACCTCGTTAAAAAATGAAACAAAGGTTACGAGCATAGTTCTTGTTTCTATGTCAAGCTCGTTAAAAAATGAAATAGTTTTCCCCCTCTCTATTTGAGTCAAGTCCTTCGTCTAGTGTTTGAAGCTTCATTTCATTCTCCTTTGCAGTTGGATGAAACGAAGCTTGGGGGGCATTTGCCTCAGCCTCTGGACTTTATGCTGAAGTTAGAGCCACTAGTTTCTTAAGCTGGGGGCTAAATACCAACCATGCGTTGGGAAGTCGCAAGCATAGTTTTCTATGGTTCAAGCTTGTGTAAAAATTAAACCACTTACCTCAAGCATAGTTTCCTCTGGTTCAAGCTTGTGTAAAAATGAAACTAGGTCCAAGCATAGTTTTGTTTAATTTTACGCTTGTGTAAAAAATAAAATCTATCCCAAGCATAGTTTTGTTTTGTTTTCAAAGCTTGCGTAAAAGTGAAAACAATCCCGAGCTTAGTCTTTGTTCTTTCTCATGCTCGTAAATACATGAGAATAAGTTACCGAGCTTAGTCTTTGTTCTTTCTCGTGCTCGTAAATCAATGAGAATGTAACTGAGTATACTTTTATCACTTTTTCGGACTCGTAATGGTTATACGAAAAAGGAACCCCCTGGAGTCCTCTTTAAGCTCTTTTCAGACTCTCTAAACATGAAAAGATCGCCGAGCAACCTTGATATTTTCACGCTCGATAAAGTATTTGANTCGCGTATTCCTTATAGAGTTGAATGCATAACAATGAGGACTATGGAGTTGGTGAGTGAAAAAATGATGAAATTTGCATTGGGAAGTTGGAGATGTGAATGGTTTACCTCATAAGCATGAGGGAATGCCTTCTTAAAAATATAGGGAGTTTGATGTAGGAAAATTGAAGTCATCCCGGGGTTTCTAGGGTGAATATGGCTATGGGAACTTGATGCAGGAAGTTGTTGTAGGAGATATGCAAGATGTTGTTGTAGAAGCGTTGCAGGAGGTTGTTGTAGGAAAGTTGTGGGAAGTTGTTGTAGGAAAGATACGAGAAGTTGTTGCGGGAAGATGTTGTAGGAAAGATGTGGGAAGTTTCTATAGATAACATGTCGTGAAACCTTCTACATAAGATATGCTACAGAACATTATTGACTAT
>JASDQU010815927.1:0-13906 GCA_032191745.1 Picea mariana
TATGCTTTATTGAGAAGTGATATGAGCCTTTGCTTTGTTTAGCCATCATTGACTTCGTCAATAATAGCATTGATTCATAGCTCATCTATTAATTTGAAGATAGTCATTGGCTTTTATGAAATACTAACCCATTGCAAGCACATATTCTAGTTGTCTTTGTTTTGTCTCGCAAACAGGTGCATCAGCAGTGGTTTTATCTTCGTGACTATCTTTTTCTTGGGCAGCAATCTGTGAAAGGGGTATCCTTGACTTATCCTTTATTCTTAGCCTTTCATTTACCCAGATTGCCTTAGGGACGCCTCCCTTGGACTTGCCCTCCCAAATAGAAAGAGCCCCCCATCGAGGTGACAGTGGGTGGGGAAGCTCCTGTTACGCCGGTTTCAAAGCCCTTGGCCCTTTCCTACAAACCGTGCGATAACAATGGTTTAATGGTTTAAAACATCTCTTAAGTGCTAAATCTATTTAGTTTCATAAATCNTATCTTTTTCTTGGGCATCAATCTGTGGAAGGGTTTCTCTTTGACTTGGCCTTTATACATTAGCCTTCCTTTATCCAGATTGACTTAGGGATGTCTCCCCTGGACTTGCCCTCCTAAATAGAAAGAGCTCCCCATCGAGGTGACAGTGGGTGGGGAAGCTCCTATTACGCCGGTTTCTACCTTTGACTCAAGCTATTTAACCTTTCCTACAAACCGTGCGATAACAGGACCCTTTCGGAAGAGTACCCGGAGCACAAGAACCAAGCCTTATGCAAAACCTCCACCTGCTTCGGACCCTATCCAAGTGTCCTCCGACCTTGAGAGCCCTCACAAGAAACCTAGGGAAGTTTCTGCGGATGGATTAGAGCCACTAAGGAAAACAAAATCGGAACCTACCTCACCTTACCGATCTCCCATCACTCCTACTTCACCCATGCCTACTCTAGATCCTAAAACTGATAGATTGTCCACATCCCTCAAAGGATCTAAGCCTTCCTCGGAGATCACCGATTCTGCCCCAACCATAGAGGAGCTACAAAAGGAAAACCATCAGCTTCTCCAACAGTTGGAGGAAAGGAAGACAATAGATACACACCTTCATCATGACAATGCAGTCCTTCAAACAAAAGTTAACTCTCTTCAACGATTGGTCGATGAGATGACCAAATCCAACCGCAGCCTCAGAGCACAGTTGAAGCAAAATAAGAGGCACAAGGCAAAGTCTTCACAGCAAGAGGGAGAGGCTTCTAAAGCCGACCCTCCTAAGCAAGCCTAGTCACGAGGGGTAACTTCTTTTTGTTTGCAGTGGGACCTGCAAAATCGTAAGTATGGGGGTAATGTTGGGCCCGAGATATGATCACTTTTATGACGATTATTATAGACTTTTGTCGCATGTACATATGTGTTTTTCATCTTTTGAAGGAGCTTTTTGAAGAATTTTATGTTAAAACGGTATGATCAACATAAGGTACGTGTGATTCATGTTTAATGTCATTATTGGGTATAATTCATCATGTTTTATGACTTCCAAGAGCTAATTCACGTTTTCCTGGTGTTACAGGGCAAAAACGTACCACGTTTCTGCTTCCGGCACTTGATCTGGCACTCCTTCCGGTACCCGATCTGGCACTCTGTCCAGCACCGCGTATTGCACAAAAACGGAGGGCGACTTGGCAGTTATGGTATTGGTGGCCAGTGATGGGCGAATCGGGAACGTGGGTTTTGTTTATGCTTGCCCCCTCTAGCTACTAAGCTCTCGACAACTCAGTTTTGGTTGTTTAGCTGAGCGATTATTGGCTCGCCCTATTTTAGCAGTTAAGGCATCATTTATTGTAATTTGCTGAATTTAGAAGTGGTTTGACCCTCCTGTGGTCGACCACTTGGTCTGTAAGCTTATAAATACCACTAGGATGGTCAGATGATTGTTAAGCAATAGATACATCAGTGTGATAGGGACAAATACGTGTTTACTCTGTTATGAGTTTTTAAATTGCCAGATTATGCCAGAATTGCGTTTTTGAGTTTTTATGGTGAATTCATCTTGCTGAGTTCGTGGTGTGCTTTTAGAGAGTGACCACGACTTGTTGGGGGGGGCACCAGCAGTCTGGTAACTATCTTTGTGTTGTTCATGCATTTTATGATTTAATTGTTCTCTTGATTTTTCTGTACATGCATATTTTTATTGTGTTAATTAGTTTGTTGTAGTTTAATTGTTTTGATTCTCTTTTGCAGGTTAGAATGATGAGATGTGTTAACATGTATTGATCTTTTAGATTAGGAACGGATTTGCAAATCCCTAGACTAACCCCATGCGCAATTAGATATTAGATTATGCTTTCTTTTATGATTTTATAGTCAAGTTTAAAACAGAGTTTTAATTAGACTAGAACAGAGTTTTTATTTGGGTTCTCTTCGACAAGGATTTGATCGATGGAAAGAATTAATTCCAGTTTTTCATTATAGCTTGCTTATCTCATTTTTATATAGATCTTGTTTAATTAGTTGTTGATTAATGTAGTTGCCATCTTACTTTTAATTTCATGTTTTAATTTATGTTTTCAAGCACTTTCTTATTGTAGTTTGAACTTTGAATTGTTAGAATAGATGTAGCATAGTTTCATTTATGTAATTTCCTTTCCTAGAATTAAATTGCAATTATATTTCTTAGTTAATGGTTGAATCTAGTTTTGCTTATGTAGTATAGAAGTATAATGATGATTTCGTTATGTTGTTGATGGTTTATACATGAATATGTAGGGTATTTAACATTGCTTTTGTCATGGCTAAACTCTCCTTGGATTGTTTAATCCATACCTTTCACTTTGCCATTGAGATCAGTGTTGAGCTTATACCGCTTGAATTGTCCTTTGTTGTCAAGTGCCATCAAGATATCATACGACACCGGAGACATTCACACAACCACCAGCATTATATTTGAATTGTCATAGGTTAAAAGATAGTTTCCTTGTTTTCATAGATTAAGAAATAGTTTCTTGCTTTTGTAGATCAGAAGAGATAATTTATTGCTTTCATAGCTTAGGAAATAGTTTTATTGCTGATGTAGGGTAGATAGTCTTTGCTTTGATAGATCAGATAATAGGTTGTTTATCATAGGTTCAAGACTAGTTATTAGTTCTTCTTGCTTTCAATTAAATAGATTTCCTTTCATGAATTAGAAATAGCTTTGAATTAAGTATTTAGTCCACTTGCCTCTTAGGCTAGATAGTTGTTCAATGAGAAGTTTTTATTTGATTACTTGCAGTAGAAGTTATCTTAGAGTAGTTAGTTGTCTATTTGCTTTAGTAGGTTAGTTAGTTGTCTTTGCTTACTTGTCTATTGCTTTAGTAGGTTAGATAGTTGTCTCTGCTTGCTTGTTTACTTGCTTTCGTAGGTTAGTTAGGTGTCTTTGCTTGCTTGTTTATTTATTTGATTTCATAGGGTAGTTACTCATTGAATATAGGTTGGCAAGTTAAAATAGTTTGCTTTGGTTATTTGCTTATTGATATGCTTAGATAGTTGCTTTTGCTTATTGTTATGAAATAGTTTGCTTCAAGTAGGGTTTTTACTTGTTTTCTTAGAACTATCCATCGATCATTGGCCCAAAAGTACTTAGGTTACCTAGTTTCAAGTTGCTTAGTAGGGTTTGCTCATTAGATAGTTTTGCTTGAGTAGATTAGCCTTAGATAGCTACCTTCATTAGTTAGACTATACTCCTACCAGCCCTTCTACCTTTGGCATATATTTTGCTACAACTCTATGTTTACTTACCCCGGGTTGACAATTTAATTGAGGGTTTTTACTATGTTTTTAGTGCATATATAACACCCATCACAGATCGCACTTAGGCAAGATTGTTCCACAGTTTCAAAAAAGAAATGAAGTCTGAAACCATTTTCGTATTTTGGCCATAATTGGAGCAAATTAAGTCGGATTCAAGAAGTGTTGGTAGAACTCATAGACATTACACACCTCCTTACTCAGCAAGGAAATGTTATGCATCTGAAGACTCCATAAGCAGTCCAGAAGTGTCTCTTGTTAGACACCAAAGAAGAAGACATCAATTGGAAATTTTGCAAGGAGTGCTGAGTAAGCTTAAGCCACCATCCTTTGATGGTGAAAGAGAAAGGGAAGATGATGTTGAAGCATGGTTGTTGGGAATTAGGAAGTACTTTTAGTTGCACAACTACTCATCCAACCTAGAAGCCAGAATTGCCACATACCATTTGCTGAAGCAAGTTGAGCACATTAATGAGAGCAGGATCACTTGGAAGCAGTTCAAGCAATATTTTCAGAAGGAGTACCTTTCAGAGCACTTCTATGACAAGAAGATGCAAGAGTTCTTTAAACTATGGTTGGAAAGCATGACCATGATAGAATATGAAAAGAAGTTCTTGGGATTGTTGAAGTATGTAGGATTTATCAAAGATGAAAAAGTGAAGATACAGAGGTTTTTAAGTGGACTTCCATCCTTTTATAAGGAAAAGATTCAGTATGATGAGCTTTGGACTCTGACAGAAACCATTAGGAAAGCTAAGTACTTGTATGAGCAAGGCAAGGGCAGAGAATCTTTGCAGAAGTCTTGGAAGGATAAGAAGAAGGAGAAATTTGATCAGAGGAGGAAGGGATTCAAAGCTCCTTTCAACAGAAACAGTCCTAATAAAAATCAGCAAGATCAGTCTGCTAAAGATGAATCCAAGAAAGAATATTCCTTGGGGAAAAGAGGAAGACCACCAATCCAATGTTGGGGGTGCAAAGAAAATCACCTATACAAGGTTTTCCCTCATAGAGGAGATAAAGAGAAGACCATGCACAACATCCAAGAGGCTACAACAGTAGAAGTTATGGAAAGAATATATGCATCCTTAGAAGATCGACAAGCAGAGTACCAATCCAATATGATCAAAGTGGAAGGTAAGATCTTTAATCAACTTGTTGCTATTTTAATTGATTCAAGAGCAAGTCATTGTTACATTGATCCTAAAATAGTGGATAGATTACATTTGGAGAAAAGTAAGTTTGAAAAGTCAAGTTTGGTTCAGCTAGCCACTTGAACCAAAAGAAGAATCAGTGAGGTTGTCCAATAAATCTGAATGGAGTGAGTACTAATGTTGATATGAATATCATACAGTTAGGATCTTATGATATCCTAATTGGAATGGATTGGTTGGACAAACACCATGTTGTCCTAGATTGTCATAACAAAGACATTTACATGTCTTGATGAAGAAGGAAAACAGAGTATTGTGAAAGGAATTCCAAGACCCATTTCTATAAGGGAGATTTTGGCCTTACAATTGAAGAGATGTTTCAGGAAAGGATGTCAATTGTATGCAGCTCATGTGAAGGAGCTAGAAAAGACAAAAGGACCAAGCCTTGAAGATTTTCCAGTATTGCAAGAGTTTGAAGATGTATTCCAAAAAATACCAGGATTGCCACCGAAGAGGGAGATAGATTTCTTTATTGATTTTGTACTAGGAGCTACCCCAGTATCAAAAACACCTTACAGAATGAACACCTGAATTGAAAGAATTACAAATGCAGTTGGAAGAATTGTTGAAGAAAGGGTACATACGCCCAAGTGTTTCACCTTAGGGAGCACCAGTACTCTTTGTCAAAAAGAAGGATGGAACCTTGAGGTTGTGTATCGACTTTAGACAACTGAATAAAGCCACGGTAAAGAACAAATACCCTCTACCCAGAATTCATGACCTCTTTGATCAGCTGAAGGGGGCAAAGATATTTTCAAAGATGGACTTGAGATCCGGATACCATCAGGTAAGAATCAAGGAAAAAGACATCAATAAGACATCCTTCAGAACCGGGTATGGACATTATGAATTTGTAGTGGTGTCATTTGGACTGACCAATGCACCAGCTGTCTTTATGTTCTTAATGAATGGCATGTTCAGAAATCATCTGGATAAGTTTGTCATTGTGTTCTTGGGTGACATACTTATTTATTCTAAGTCCGAGGAAGAGCATGAACACACTTGAGGTTGGTGTTGCAAGTGTTGTGGGAGCATCAGTTGTATGCCAAGCTTAGTAAGTGTTCTTTTTACCAAGAATAGATCCATTATTTGGTTCACATTATTTCTGAAGAAGGTATAGCAGTAGATCCAGAGAAGATTGAAGCCATTAGAGGCTAGTCAACACCCAGGAATGTTTCAGAAATCAGATCTTTTATGGGATTAGCCAGATACTATAGGAAGTTTATAGCAGGTTTCTCTAAGATTGTTCATCCCATCACTTCTTTGCAAAAGAAGGGAATTAAGTTTGAATGGACAGTTGAGTGTGAAGAGAACTTTAATTTGTTGAAAGAATTGCTTACTAGTGCACCTATTTTAAAGATTGTTGACCCAAATGAGAATTTTATGGTATGTACAGATGCATGCAAAGAAAGACTTGGTGGAGTCCTTGTTATCCCTGATTTCTAGGGATAACTAGGAGATCATGTCTCGAGGCCCACAGGTCCTAGACATGGAGTACCGAGAGCAGGATTGACCTAAGCATGGCCCTGGAGGGCCCATCTTTCTTCATCTTCATCAGACTTGTCCTGTCAGCAGCAGCAGCATCCATCACCTTCGGCTTGGACTTGTATCGGAGAAGACTCTTACTCCATGAGGTAATTGGTCTAGGTATCATGGTATGTGTCATATTTGATCATTATAACCTTCAGATATATGCATCAAATTCCTTTCATTTCTGACAACTGCTTGGATCTTACATTAACCCACTTGACCATGGTTGGAGGGATTGACAGGGTACCCTAGCAAGCTTGTACCCATAGGTTTTCGTTAGCCACCAGGGGGGATTTTGAAGGGCCATCGTCTGCTTCCATCATATCATCACTCTTACATCTCATCTCCTACTCATCTATCCCATTCCCCTGGTCCAGGCATTAGGATGACCTGTTTGTGGGGTTACACCTTATCTCGTGGGAAGAAGGGGCTAAAGGCCCAGGAGGTAAAAGCAGCTGGTAAGAGATAAAAGCCATAAAAAATAAAACCTAGAGATGCCTCGCCCAGGGATCCCCGAGAAGGCAATAAAAATCCTCTCAACAAGAAACAAGAGGGACCCTAAGAAAAATGACAAAACAAGACCTAGCCAAGAGGATGGGGGGTCTCATCACGAGCCAACGCATTATGTTCATGGGTACCTAGTAGTATGACATTGCCATTATCTGGTTACCACGCCAGGGCAGTGACCTTTGGTTGCATGGCCAAGGGAAAGGGATACTCATCACAAGCCAGCCTTATCATCTCTATGAAAGTACTTGTGGGTAACACTGTCAACTCTGGTCACCACGCCAAGGCAGTGTCCTCTAGTTAGACCTTGAAATAAAAAGAAAGAAAAAACAATAAAGAAAAGAAAGAATAAAGGCAATAAAGGGCTTGGAAAGAATTGCATCCATGACAGGTACAGCTCACCTTCTACAAAGGCACCCACAGGTAATATCACCCCTGTCTTTCACTCTACCCGTATGTCTGGACGTCCTTTGACCACATCACCTCGTGTTACATGGCTCGGATGATATCCTCTGGAAACTTTCCTTTTCTTATGGATGCTGGCCCAATAGGGCATTTTGTCTTTTTCTTCGGCTTTGTATAGTAGGTCATTGTAATGTCTTTGAGCTATTGGATGATATGTTAGGGGTTTTATGCATGCATTTGATAAAATTAATGATGAAATATGATTGACATTGCTATGATCCCTATGACTAATGAGCCCATGGAGGGCGAATTTTTGATGTGCAGGATCATGCCCGACGGACAGGTACCAGTTGGACCGGTACACATGGGGAGATGATTAGTTCGGACCTCCATGGGGCTGAAGAGCCCATCAGATGGTTGTTGGGACCCCATCAGGGGCAGAGACAGGGCAATGATTGGTCGAGCCTTTGCACAAGAGAAGGAGGACGTTTTCATCCAAGACGCCTTGGTTGAGCCCAGCCCAAGGGGGTTGACACACTACAGGTGGAACGTGTCCTTTTTGATGCCCTAGGACGTCATCTAGGAGCCATGACGTCACCTCCAGTGTATGGCACCTTCACAGAGCAGTTTGGTACGTGTGGCAGAGTTTGGAGGCCCAAGGAGGGCCAACGTTTGTCATCTTGTGTTGGATTTTGCCCTAAAAAGGGCCAACGTCTCCCTCAAAGGGGCTTGACGTCCTGCTTATTGCTCATTTAGGGTTTTATTTGACAGTTTAATGTAAAAACAGTATGATTTTGATTATTAGCCTTGTCGGCTATTTTTAATGACCTGATTTCAAATTAAAGGTCATAAAATGCTATATATTGAGGATGTTTTCCCCTCATTTGACATAACACAACTCACTCACACTTGTGAGGTCTGATTTTTGCGCCCTCCTAGGGTATTTTGTCTTTCTAAGTGAGGCGCACTTGTTATTGGAAGGATTTTTTGGCATCTTTTGGCATTTCCCTCCAAGGAAGGTTTACAACTAGGGTTTGCACATTGCTTTCTTCATGATATGTAAGTGATTTTCTTGCAAAATTTCTTAATTGAATGGTTGTAGGTTTAATTTCTTGCATTTGCTTATTAAATTGCTGATTTGAAACCCTAGGTAACAAGCACACAAGTAGGTCCTTGTTTCATGTCCCCTTAAAGAGAAATATTTCGGCCATTGAAGAAGAAGGATTGAGCCTAGCCTTTGCTACACTCATCTTGCTTCTTCCCTTAAGCTAGCATTGAATTTTTAGGTTGAAAAGGGGGTGACGTCCTAGGCCTAGGTTATCTACACCTAGGGCCATCATCTTCTAGGGTTTGAAAGCCTTATCTTTACAACACTTTCTCTCACCTCATCCTTTAGTTAAATTTATCATTTATGCTAGCCGTTTTGCCAAGTTGACCTAAGGAAGGAGGAAAGAGTACGAGGCCTTGCTTAAGCAACACCGGAGTGAGCCTCTTTATCCTAGGGTTTTGATTCTAGGGCCCTGCCTTTGCAGCACTTTAGAACCCTTCCCTCTTGTCTTTAAGTCTTCATCCTTTCAAAACCTTGTGCCCTTATCTTGTTTGACTCCATGTACCCTAAGGCACTGATCTTTAGCCTCCAACATTGAAGTCCTAGTGTCCAAAACAACTCTAAAAACTTTGAATTTTGAAACCCTAACTAACAAACTAACCTAATCAAGGTTGACGTCACAGTTGGTTATCTCATCTTGACATAGCAAATGTTGAATATAGGCAATTAGATGATGATTTAAAGCATTTATTGAGTAAAGTGTTGGTTGGATACATTGTTGGCTTGATCATCTTGATAGTTATTAATGAATTGATGCTTTTTCCATAGCTAATTGATAAAACGTTGACCTCATTGATATCTATTGTTTTTACGTTGCTTATTAAGTGATATCAGATAGTCATTGAAGTACTAACCCATTGAGTTATAGCCTGCATATATATATACTATATTATTGTTGTCTTGTTCCGGGCAGGTGTTTTCATTTGGGCATACACTTCTTTATTGGCTGATTAGCCGGACTGTCTGATCTTTGTGGTAACCTGTGAGGAGGAAACTTTAAACTTGACTTTATACCTTAGCCTCTTCAGAACCCCAGGTTGCCAAGGACGTCTCCCCTGGGTTAACCTCCCTAAACAGAAAGAACATCCCCATTGAGGTGACATTGGGTGGGGAAGGTTCCTGTTACGCCAATTTGGTCTCTATCCTTTAGCCTTTGACCTAAACTACAAACTGCGCGATAACAGTCCTCACTCAAAATGGACATGTTATTGGTTATAAATCTAGAAAACTCAAAGAACATGAGAGGAATTATGCCACACATGATTTGCATCTTGCTTCCATAGTTCATACATTGAATATGTGGAGGCATTATCTCACAGGAAAGAGATTTGAATTAAGGACAAACCATAGTGGTCTGAAATATCTTTTTGAACAGCCAACTTTGAATGCGAGGCAAACAAGATGGCTGTAATTTTTAAGTGAGTATGACTTTGACATCAAGCATATCAAGGGAAAAGAAAATAAAGTTGTTGATGCACTCAGCAGAAGAGTACATCTCATGCATGCTACAGTTGTTAGTATGCATCAGTCAAATTTAAAGAGCAGAATTTTAGATGTTGCTATTACAGATCAACATTACCTACAGGTAAAAGAAAGTTTACAACAAGAAAATGTACAACACAAAATTAAAGAGTATGAAATTAAGGAAGATGGATTACTTATGCATAAGAATAGAATTTATGTTCCTAGTTCCAGCGAACTTTGGAATTTGGTGTTGAAAGAAATGCATAATGTTCCATATGTCGGACATCTCAGTTACCAGAAAACAATTGTAGCGGTAAGAAGCCAATTCTTTTGCCCCGGAATGAAGAAGGATGTTGTTGATTACATTGCCAGATGTATGGAATGTCAGAGAGTAAAAGTTGAGCATAGACACCCAGTGGGTTTGCTTCAGCTATTGCCAATTCCAAAGAGGAAATGGGAAGTGGTAACCATTGATTTTATAACTAAATTGCCCAAGACAACAAAGCAACATGATTCAATAATGGTAGTGGTTGATAAATTGACAAAGGCTGCTCATTTTGTTCCTAATTTTGTTCCTGTGAAAATGACTCATACAACAACTAATATTGCAGAAACTTACATGGGGGAAATTGCTAGGTTGCATGGGATACCTAAGGAAATTGTCTCAGACAGAGATACAAAGTTTACTTCAAATTTCTGGAGGGGATTATTTAAAGGATTTGGTACAAATCTGAATTTTAGCACAGCATGCCATCCACATGGTTCTTTGAGGGACATACCATCACATCCTAAGCTTTCACCCAGGATGTTGTGCCCTTATTGCAGGACATTGGCACATGTGATGTAGAGCAATGAGTCATCTAGTGACTTACCACCTTCCGACATGAGCTCTCACATCCTCAAAACCTTAGACGATGGACATATGGGCTTGATTTGAGCATATTTGGTCATGATGGCACACAGATGGGTTGAAATCCCACATGTTGGGCAGTGTACCCCAAGGCTTATTACTCACAGGATGGAAGACATTGCAGCAGCAGATAGCCAGACAATGCAGAGACGAGATGCAGCTACTTCCACCTTGGACGCAATGCCCTAAACCCTTGACGTCACCCTCCTTCTGATTATGACGTCACATTCTAGGGTTTGATGGTGCTAGGGTTTGATGGACACTTGGGGTACCAGTGATGATTTGGCATGATCATGGGTGAGGAGACACAACATTACCATTACTCCACCTTGGATGATGTCGTGTGGCCTTGGGAGGCCTTCTCCTAACCTTGGAAGGCTTGATGTCACTACAGGTGTGGCCCTTATGATCTATTATTTGCATTTTAGCATTTTTTGAGGTTAAATGAGGGGTCGACCCCACTTCTAATTGCATTTTGACTTGTAAAGTGGACAAAGCGCTATGTTTTGGCCTCATACATAAAGGCTAGCGCTATTTTTCATTTGGAGGAGGACATTCCTCACTCATTAGTGGGGTAACACTTCTAAAAGGTTTTCTACTTCAGCCTTCTTTGTCTTTTTCTCTCACACACTACACTTAAGGGAGGATTTTTGTGGATATTTTTTCTCCCTTGGATGGATACTTTTTGCAATTAGGTTTTTGATCTCTTGATTCTTGGAAGAAGTAATTTGCTACAATTTTATTTTTGGTTAATGTTACATGTCTTAAATTGCTATCTTGTTGCAAGTCTCTTTATCTTATTGAAACCCTAAGTGTTAAGTTTTGAGCTATTATTAGGTTTCTTTTCAATTTACTAGATAACAATAGCATAGGTAGGATCACTAAGAGAAACACAATCACAAGATACACAACAATTATCCTGGGAAACCCTCATGGGGGAGAAAACCCAGCAAAAACTTCCTTAATATAGATAGCCAATGCAATGCCAAGACAATAAACCAAAACACTAGAGAATATCCAACACTGAGCAATGTGCCTCTCTCTTCCTTCTTCTCCCAACTGCAGCTACCAAACTTGTGCACTTGATGAGCGAATGAGTGAGTGAGATAATGAGGCGCTAGCCTCCTTTATTTATACTAGCTGGCAGGCGCTGGAAAGGTGTCTCTTCACTGGGCAGGGCCGACTTGTCTTCTTAGTGGTTAAAACCACTTTAATTAAGCCTGGGGGCCGACTTCTTAATTTGCATAATACAATTAGGGTTTGACCAATCCGCAAAAAGGGATTTGGTCAATTACAATGCCCGACATGATCAATCCACAAAAGGGATTGATATAATGAATAATGACTCAATAATAAATAGAATACTCTTTGCAGTTACAATATTTCAACACTCCCCCTTAACAAGAAGGGTATTCTACTACATCAACAGGAGAGAGAGAGGGCAGCAACATCAACAGCATCTGGAACACTGACTGGCATATCTATAAATCATCAGAAGTTTTTCTCATCATCAATATCATCATCCACAACAAGGAGATGGAATGGCATCATCATCATCTGCATCAACATGGATTAGTATAACACTAATACATCATCATCATCAATAACAGCACGAGGCTGATACAACATCAACAACAACAGCATCACAACACGAAGGCTGGAGCATCATCAACATCAGCACTAAGCTGGAAATCTTCAGCACGAAGTTGGCATCTCATCAACATCAGCACTAAGCTTGAAATCTTCAGCACGAAGCTGGCATCTCATCAACATCAGCACTATTATCGCACAGTTTGTAGCTAGGATAAAAGGCTATAAGGTAGAGGGCCAAACTGGCGTAACAAGAACCTATCCCACCCAATGTCACCACGATGGGAAGGTTCTTTCTCTTTAGGGAGGCTAGGCCTAGGGGAGACGTCCCCGGTGAACTGGGGCTTTGAAAGGGAAAAGGATAATAGGACAAGGACAAGTTCCTCCTTTCACAGATCACCACCAATCAGATAGTCCCGGCTAAACAGCGAATAATAAAATATAACCAAAGAAAAGAAAAGCACTTGCTTTAGACAACACAAGAAGGAAACTGATACGTGCAATCTTGGTTAGTACTTCATATAGATCAATGACTATCTGATATTCAATATAAGCAGTTTAAAAGTAAATATTGACAAAGTCAATGTTTGCAAAATGGCAATGATAAATATGTCACTTGTCAATAGATACTAGAACGATATAGCATTCAATGTAACAAATCAATACTCAATCCAATAAATGCTTTCAACAACCATTCAATTGCTCATAAAGTAAAACATTGCTGCAATAAAGATAGGATATTCAAAGATGACGTCGGCAACTTAGGGTTAGTAGGTTAGTCTAGGCTAGGGTTAGTATAGTTAGGGTTTCAATTTCAAAAAGGTTTGAGAGTGCTTGGATTCAATTCTACTTCAACGTTGGAGGTCTTGGGATCAGTGCCTTAGGGTAGAATGGAGTCAATAAGTGAAGGATGCACAGGTTGAAGGAGACGATATTTCAAAGGACTGGAGGGAAAAGTTTCAAGGTGTTGCTAAAGCAGGGCCTCAAAGACAGAAACCTAGGGGAGAGAGGCTCACTCCGGTGTTGCAAAAGCAAGGCTTCGTGCTCTCTCCTCCTTCCCGTCAAACAGCTAGCTCAGATAAAGCACAAAATCAAGACAAGAGGGCTTAATGAGGGAGAGTGTTGCTACAACAAGGCCCTTTCATCAAACTCTAAAGGAAAAACGGCCCTAAGTGTAGATAACCTAGGCCTGGGACGTCCTCCTCCTCTTGAAGTCAAAAAGGTACGGCTAGCTAAGGAGAAGAAGAAAAACGAGTGTAGTTATGGCTAGGCTCTCTTCTTCTTCTTCAATGGCTAAAAGTTTTTCTATCAGGGGACATGAGACAAGGACCTACTTGTGTGCTTGTCACCTAGGGTTTTTATTCAGCAAATTATAAATACATGTAAGAAATAAGACTACAACCATTCAATCAAGAAGTTTTGCAGAA
>JASDQU010815927.1:21053-35458 GCA_032191745.1 Picea mariana
GATCTTACATTGACCCACTTGACCATGCTTGGGGAGATTGACTGGGTGCCCTAGCAAGCCTGTACCCATAGGTTTTGGTTTGCCACTGGGGGGTTTCTAAAGAGCCATCGTCCGCTCCCATCATACCATCACTTTTCCATCTTGTCTCCCGCTCATCTGTCCCATTCCCCTTGTCTGGGCATTAAGATGATCTGTTTGTGGGGTTGCACCTTATCTCGTGGGAAGAAGGGGCTAAAGGCCCAAAAGGTAAAAGCAATTGGTAAAAGATAAAAGCCTAAAAATGAAACCTCGAGATGCTTCGCCCAGGGATACCGGAGAAGGCAATAAAAAGCCTCTGAGCAAGAAACAAGAGGGACCCGAAAAAATAACAAACAAGACCTAATCAAGAGGATAGGGGGTCTCATCACGAGCCAGCCTATTATGTTCATGGGCACCTAACAGCATGACATTGCCACCATCTGGTTACCATGCCAGGGCAGTGACCTTTGGTTGCATGGCCAAGGGAAAGGGGGTCTCATCACGAGCCAGCCTTATCACCGCTGTGAAAGTACTTGTGAGTAACACTGTCAGCTCTGGTCACCACACCAAGGCAGTGTCCTCTGGTTAGCCCTTGAATAAAAAGAAAAAGAAGAAGAAAAAAAAAATAAAGAAAAGAATAAAGGCAAAAGGGGCTTAGAAAAATTTGCATCCATGACGGGTACAGCTCGCCTTCTACAAAGGCACCCATAGGTAATATCATGCATCCCTGGCTCTCACTCTACCCGTATGTCTGGACATCCCTTGAACCACTTCACCTCGTTTACATGGCTTAGATGAAACCCCTTGGAAACTTTCCTTTCTTTATGGATACTACCCCAATAGGGTATCTTGTCTTTTTTCTCAACCTTGTATTGTAGGTTTTTGTAGAGTCTTTGAGCTATTGAATGATATATCAGGGTTTTTATGTATATGTTTGATAAAATTGATGATGAAATGTGATTGACATTGCTATGATCCCTGTGACTAATGAGCCCATGGAGGGCGTAGTTTTTGATGTGCAGGACCATGCCCGACGGACAAGTACCACTTTGACCGGTACACATGGGGAGATGATTAGTTCAGACCTCCATGGGGCTGAAGAGCCCATCAGATGGTTGTTGAGACCCCGTCAGAGGGGCAGAGACAGGACAGTGTTTGACCGAGGCTTTGCATCGGAGAAGAAGAGGACGTTTCACCAGAGGCACTTTGGCAGAGCCCGACCTAGGGGAAATGACCCCTTTTCAGTGGAACGTTGGCCTTGGAAGGCTCAGAGCATCCCCATCCTTACCATGACGTCATCCCGCTTCATGGTCATCCTTGGAGGTAGACTGGGCAGCAGTGGCACGTGTGGCATGTTGGAGAAGCCCCTGGGGGGCTAACGTTTTGCTCCTAGATGTCTCATCTGCCCTAAAAGGGGCTAGCGCCTCCCTTGAAGGGGATTTTACCTTTATTAACAGCTCAATTAGGGTTTTAATTCAACAATCTAATGTAAAAACAGTATTTTGGTCTTGTCGACCATTTTTTATGACCTAAAATTAATTAAGGTCATTGATACACTATATATTGAGGAGTTTTAGCCTCATTTTGACAGAACACAAAACTCACTCTCCTAGTGAGATCTGATTTTGCGCCCTTGGGTATTTCATCTTTTGAGTGAGGCGCACTTGTTGAAGGAAGGCTTTTCTTGGCATTTTTGGCATTTCTCTTGAAGGAAGGTTTACAACTAGGGTTTGCAATGCTATTTCTTCATGATATGTAAGTGTTTTTTCTGCAAAACTTCTTAATTGAATGGTTGTAGTCTTATATTCTTGCATTTAATATAAATTTTGCTGATTTTAAAACCCTAGGGGACAAACACACAAGTAGGTTGTTGTCTCATGTCCCCTAAAAGAGAAATTCTCAGCCATTGAAGAAGGAAGGAAGAGCTTAGCCATTGCTACACTCTTTTTACTTCTTCCCCTGTGCTAGCCATGCCTTTTAAGAGTTAAGAAGGAGGAGACATCCCAGGCCTAGGTTATCTACACCTAGGGTCGTCCTGCTTCTAGGGTTTGGTGATAGGGCCTTGCCATTGCAACACTCTCCCTCACCTCACTCTCTTGTCTTGACTTATCTTTTATGCTAGTCGTTTTTGCCAAGTTTAACCTAAGGAAGGAAGAAAGAGCACGAGGCCTTGCTTAAGAAACACTGGAGTGAGCCTCTTTCCCCTAGGGTTTTGCTTCTGAAGCCCTGCCATTGCAGCACTTCAGAACCCTTCCCTCTAGTCCTTAGCCTATTCCCTTCAACCTTTGTGCCCTCTCTTAAATTGACTCCATTTAGTCTTAAGCACTGATCTTAGGTCTTGAACGTTGAAGTGATAGTGGTCAAACAAACTCTTAAAACTCTCATAATTTGAAACCCTAACTAACTACTAACCCTAATAAGGCTGACGTCATCCTTGGTTATTCCATCTTGACGCAACATTTTTTGTTGATAAGCAATTAGATGGTGTTTTAAAGCATTTATTGAGTAAGGGATTGATTGGATACATTGTTTGCTACATCATCTCGATATTTATTGATGAATTGATATTGTTCCATTGCTATATTAATCAACATTGATCTCGTCAATATCTATTGTCATAATTGCTAATATATTGATATCAGATAGTTATATGAAGTACTAACCCATTGAATTATAGTCTGCATATATTGTTTTGCTATTGTCTTGTTCCGGGCAGGTGTTCTCATTTGGGGCTACACTTCATTATTGGTTGTTTAGCCGGACTATCTGATCTTGGTGGTAACCTGTGAGGAGGGACTTTTACTTTGACCTTTATACCTTGGCCTCTTCAAAACCCCAGGTTACCGGGGACGTCTCCCCTGGGCCTAACCTCCCTAAATAGAAAGAACCTCCCCATTGTGGTGACATTGGGTGGGGTAGGTTCCTGTTACGCCAGTTTGGCCTCTATCTTCTAGCCATTTGACCTAGCTACAAACTGTGCGATAATAGAACCCATCCAAAGATGAACTATCATACACTCCACCCCCTGGGTCCCATATCAGGAAGTGAACTACAATATCCTGTGAAGCATAGTCCTGAAATATATCAACTCTGTGAATCTCCTGCACATGACACATGGCCTCATCCAGGAATGAGTCCATCCTCCAAGACCCTACCAAGATCAACACGGCCTCCATCAACTGCACATGTTGATGCCAGAATGAGGTACTGCAAGACCTCCGTGAGACACCCTCAAGTGATGTGCTCTCCTCAACACTGAAGCTCAATGGATAGTCAAAACAACTTTCCCTTGCAAAGGTCAACTCGCCCCTGTCAGTCAGTGAAATGCCCAACCTTGCAATCCCTGGGTCCCATGCTAGTCTCTGTCGAAGATCACCATGCTAGCAGTGCACTATGATGACCATGCCTGACTGCTCCATGTATATATACTGGATCCCACATTCTTGGATCCTCGAGCTGAAATACCTGTGGCAATTGGACCTGCTGTCCAGAAACTGCATCTGTAAAAATATCTCTGTGGAAGCAGTACCTACCCAACCATCTCCATGCTCGATCATGATGATCAAGAGGGAGAAATTGCCTCGCTCCATATAACAAGTCCCTGCAGGCCCACTCCAAATCAACCCAAGGTGGAGTATGTGGCTCTCTAGCGCAACCTAGGTCATCATGCAGTGAAGCATCCTGCTAAAAAAATGAACTCTCGGATCCCATGGAAAACTTGGAAGTTTATCACTTCCAATCTCCRCTAATTGCTCYTGTGTCAGACTGATCACTGTCGGAAGCCCTTTGTGCTCATCTGCTATCATCTAGCCTATGACGCTCACCATCACACACAAAGTCTCAACTGTCTTCCTAACACGGCCCACCTMTGTCCTGCTGTATGCCGTAAAAGCACTCATGTCAGGTGATCTCAGCCTAACCACTCTCCATGTCCTCTGTCGTTGTCTATCGCTCCTCATGTTGTTGTCTATGATAAAAGTGTGGGGGAAGGCTAACAGAAACATCTGTAGCTGACTATAGGACTGGGAGATATCACATGCTTCAGTCAATCCCAAGGATTCGACTAGAAGCTCGTCCATCGGTATCCATGATAAATACTCGTCTGTAGTCATCACCGAATCCCAACCATCCAGTATAACCGGAAGTAACTCCTCCAACTGCTGGTCAACCAACCTCCATCCCTCATCTCCCATGCAACTGCTGATACAGTGAAGGTGCTCTCTCATAACTATGTGTTGTTGCAAAGGAATGACATCTGCATGCTCCCCTAAGTGTGTCTCCTCCCTACAAGGCAATACACCCCTCTGAATCCCACCATACATCTCGGCATGTCTCTGTGAGCTATCACTCACCATTGTATGCTCTGGCATACTCATGTCGTCTCCCATATACTCATGCTACATCGTAGATCTTGGATGTACTATTGGATCAACCTCTACATAAAGGTCAACCGCTCTCGGAACACAAAGGAGGTGTTCTCAAAACTGCCCCTGGATCTGGAGTCCCTATGCATATGCGAGTGCTCGACTGTCTCAAAGATCCTCGTAGAAGGTAGCTCCTGCGCCTCTCGATCATAGCTCCCCGTACTCATCAGTGATCCTGGGTACTCCTCATGCTCCTCCATCAACTGGTGCTCCTCTACTAGACCACCAACATCCTCTGGCAATGTGACTGACTGACATATCTGACTGTCCACTAGGATAGATGAAGTGGATCTCTGACGAATCTCCTCAAGAAGATCCTCTAATATGGACTCTGATTCTTGAAGGGATGTCTGTGTGCCTCTCAAGAATCCTCGAGTGCTCTCCAACTCCTGAGTGAGTCGGTCCACTTCCAACTGTTGCTCCCTCAAGGCCCTGTGATACATCTCGCCAATCCCCAAGAGGTAGTCCCTGTCTGTCAACAACTGCCGGTAGTTGGTCCTCATCATAGACACTCTCCCTGATAGTATGAAAGTCGTCCATGGAAAATCCCTCATCAATGCGCCTGGTGGCTTCCATGATCATATTCTCAATGACTCTCAACTGTCATGCCAAGTAGTGTGACCCCTGATCATAGTTATGTTGAGGTGCCACCTCATATCCCTCACTACTAGTGTCAACCCTGCTAGTGTCAACTCTGGAATCCCCAAAAATACTCTCTGCAAAAGATAAAGTGTTGAACTACCCACTCTCTACTGTGCTACTAGGTCCCTCTATCTGTGACTACACATCATCCCCACATGCTAGCTCCCTCTGAATCATACTATGTCTAGTGTGAGCAGCTATATCCTCCTATGCACCCACCCTGCTACTATCATCTACGCCTGGATCCCATATAGATGTGTCCAGACACGTGCTATGGTCATCCTGACCAATAAAGGGTACATCCTCATCACTGCAGGATGGTCCTAGAAGTAAGTGTACCATCCAACTGTCAGTCTCTCTCACCTGCTCGACTAATGGAATCTCCAAAAGAGGTGACTCAATCTCCACATGCTGGTAGGTATGCATAAGGTCCACTGTCTCCAAGTCATGTCTCTCCTCCTGGGTCTGTGGGTCCACATGTCCATGGTGTGCATCCCTCACACAAGGCTCCTCCATCATATCTGACATGCCACTAATATCCTCATGTGGCGTGGCTATCATGGGTGTCTGAAAGGATGACAAATGTGTCACGGTCATCATAGGAAGCTCATCATCTGTAGGTGCTAACATGTGTGAGTCCTCACTAGTGTCACCACTCTGCTAAAGTGTAAGGTCATCAACAGTATGTGATATGACTGTTGAAGCATAGGTGCTATCATCCTGTCCATCCGGCTGCTCCTCCAATGTGCAAGGGTCACTATCCTCCTCAAGCGTGCAATAATCACTAGCCTCTGTGCAAGAGTCACTGACATCATCGGACTGCTCCAAATAAGCATCTATCTCTCGCTCTGTATCCTCACACACCTCATCATCATTGTCATAGTGTACCTCAATAATGTGTTTCTTACCTCTACCCCTACATCTATGATCTGGTTCCCAAGGCACTTTGCAACTGTAGCAACGTTGCCTGCTCCTAATGGGTGTGGGTTACTCTGTTCTTCCTTCCATCTAGCTGCCATAGCTCTCTTTTCCTCTGTTATGTTGACCCAATGTGTAACCTCATCTTGGCTCCACCAACGATTGTTAATGGCGACCCACCGTTGGAAAGTTATATCAGCCCTAACTCTCTCACTACGGGCGTAGTATTCCCGTTCACAACATACAACCTCTTTAGCAAAATATCTAGACTCCATCTTGTCGTATGGAAGATCCCTCAGGCTAGCAAGAATCTAAGCTCTGATACCACTGTAATGTTCCCAAGCCAAGATGCCAAGAACATCACGTTTTTGCATGATTTTTAAACTATTTCTGGTAGTGGCATTTCGTCAAACACTTTGTTGATTTACTTATGTTTGGGTGTGTACTTGCAGATTGACTTCTTAATTTCGGTTTTAGGGTTTATATCCGGTAATCACACATAGATCTGAAGATATACTCAATGGAAATACAAGATACACCAAATATGGAACCAATAGCAAGATCTGACCTTTATTAATATCATGAGCAAGAACCTGATACAAGAGTGAGGCCAATCTGGGATGACCAACAGATGGATCCAATATACATACTAAGAGCTGCTACAAAATGCTCCAAGGAGAGACTACAAGCCTCCAAAGGCTGAATACACAATGAAGTCCAGCACAAAAGAGAGATGTGTCATATGGAATGCCAAACCCACAACTCTCACACTCTACAGAATACCCTCAACAATTCGGCCCTGTAGCTAATGTCCTCCGAATGCTCCAATGAAGATGCAAAATTGTAGATCGGGGCAATACAAGACCCCGTGTGAAGTCTCAGGTGGATCGGTGAAGAGATGATCCACCAAATGAATAACCTCCTATTGGACTTGCGCCCCACTATATGAATGGAACCCTAGATAATTCGGCCTCCCTCCTAGAGGCCTCCAAATGCTCCACAAAACCACTAGAATGATAGATCGGGGTCCGTTACCTCATTGGTGAAGTCCCAAGTGAAATGACGAAGATCTGATCTATCAAATGACTAAAATCACTTTCTGAAGTGTGCTCCTCTCCTCCAATTCGTCCAATGCATCCAATAAATCAAATGGCACATGAAACTCCTCCGGAATGCACTAGATCTAATGGCCAAGGCCCTGCAATGAAAACCCATGTGCTAGAATCTGTCGACACCCTTCCAATCTCTTGGAACGAACTCCCCTCAAAGAATGGTGTGCCCCCCTTGCTGGAAACCCCCAATGGTGCGCCCTCTTTCCTCCTGTACCTGTGATTGGTGTAGAACCCTCCTGCAACTGAGTAGATCTGAAGTAGAATGGTGTGGGGGAGTATTGCATCCCCGGGACCAAGCTGGGACAAGCTAGGTGGAATCTTTCACCACCGAATCGTCCTCTAGGGTTTGTTAAGCCAAAACCCTCAAAACCCCCAAGGTATGGGCTCACTAGCTAGAAGCCAGATATCAAAAGATAATCATACATGAATGAGAGAATAGAGGCCCTTGCCTCTCTTTTATACTTCCTGCTCACCTTGTCCCTCCAAAATGACTTTTACTTTATTAATTATTAATTAATTAATTAAATCACTTTAATTAATTAATTAACCTTTTTAGCTTTGAAAAGCACCTTATCTCTCCTTGTGGCTTCCCTGGCCACTGAAAGTCACTTCTCATCATCATGTCCTGTAGTGTTGTTCCTCCCGATTCCAATGAGCTATTACACTGAGAGGTTCCTCCAAGTATTGCGCCCAAAATGACCTCTTCAATGAATTTAATTAACATATAGCTCAAAATACTCAAAATTATGGAAATCGTCGGAATGCAACGGAGCCAAAGCCACTCTGTGCGGAATGGATCATAATGATCAAATAGGATGAGCGATGCAAGCTGAACCCCAAAATATCCCTCAATGGTCATTGTACTCGCTATAACATCCATCTGGCTGCTTTGGTCATCATAACACCCTGAAATGGAATGATGCCCCAAAGTGGGGACATTACAAATCGGTCCTTTGTCATACTTCTTGTCCCAAGAAGTGGTGCATCATACTCATATCCTTCATCTCGAAATCAGAAGTCAAAGCTTACTTGTATCCAACAACAAGGCCTTCTGAATAAGTCACCAAAATCAGGCTCTCGTCACTAACACTGTAATAATATAGGTTTGGATCAACAACACTCTTGCTAATAACCAAACTCATCAAGAGACCATCCATCTAATATAGTTTCCAACTCATGGATGGTAGTACGGATGGAAGTGTATCGAGCTTACTGGATCAAGTGTCTCATCATAGACAACTCCCTCTGTTTGTGAGAAACCTTTGGCTATAGATCTTGCTTTGTATTTTTCGACACTTCTATCAGCGGCATGCTTGATCTTATAGATTCACTTGGAAGTCATTACAGACTTCCCTTTTGGTCTCTGAACAATATCTTATACATCATTCTTTTAAGTCATACTGGTATTCTTTTGTTATGGCATTTTGCCATACCTGTTCTTTTGTTGCTTTTCTAGGACAAGGAGGTTGAGCATCAATGAAATAGCTCATGATTGAAGGATAGCTCGGAAATCTCTTTTGCTTTCTCGGGATGTGCCTTGAGAGGCTTATATGTTTCTCTGCCTCTTTGCAAAGTGAGTCTAAGTAGGATTTTTACGCCCTACTGCAATATCTCTGAATATATCAACTGGAACAACTAGATCAATTGGAATAAGGTATGTCTCCCTCTGAACTGTTGAAAGGGGAGAAGGTATTTGTCTTACTATCAATCTCTATTTGAGATTCTAAGGATCTTTGAAAGGCTATCTCTTCTTCAAGGACAACGTTTCTGCTTGTTCTTGTACAATGAACAAATTAAATATGGTTTGGACTCCCGTACCAGGGATAATGGTCCAAGTCTTTGAGAGCTCCTGTACTAGAAATAATATCCTTCATTTATTTGAAAAATGCAATCAACTAAAAAATTAGAGATCAAATGATTTACCTAGTTTGTAGTCATGTCCTTTTAGAGGAAGTACTTCTCCTCTCTCTTCTCTTCACTCTTTTGAGGTGGATCTGGATCAATGTCAGCGGTGGAAGCATATTGTCTTCCCTTCTTCCTCGTTGGATATTTTCTTGCAATGTGTCCATACTTGTCACATCTGAAGCACATTTATGAAACATCTCTTCTTTGATAACCTGGATTGGATGAAGACTTTTCACCTTTAAATGTTTGCCTGAAATTTCTTTTGAATTTTCCTCCCTTCTTTGTATGAAGTGCAAGAGCATGATTTTCTTCTGAAGAATCTTCCACTCCTCTATTTCTAAGTCTAAGTTCTTCTTGAGTGCAATCTATCCATAGTCGATCAAAGGTTGGTAGAGCTTCTCTTCCACTGATACTTTGAATGAAAGGCTCCCATGATTTTGGAAGATTCTGGAGGGTGGTTAAGACAAGTTTTCTATCAGACATGATTTCCCCAATGGTCTCTAGTTGTTCTTTAATCCCTGATAACTTCATAAAGAAGAGTGCAACTGTGTCACCCTTCGTCATCTTGGTATTTTGAAGTTGGCTCTTTAAGGTAAGAGCTCTGAGAGTGTTGTCACTTTCAAACATTCTTTTTAAAGCTTCATACATATCATATGTTGTCTTCAGATTGGCAATATGAGGCAAGAGGTGATCTTTTACTGAGTAGATGATTATTTTTCTTGCTTTGACATCTTCTTCCTTTCTTATCTTCTTCTCTATATCTATAACTGTGGTTGGTAGAGTTTTGGTTGTCACATCCAAGAGATCATCTTCTTCAAGAGTGACTAGAAGCTTTGATTTCCAGGGGCTGAAGTTGCTTGCTCCATCAAACCTATCTTCTACTAATGTTATGTTCTTCATTTGATTGGTTTCTTCAAATACTTGCCGACTAGATTTTGAAGACCTAATGATTAGGTTGATTTAGCAACCTTGGATTATATTGGACTTATGATTGCCAATAATCAATTTGATAGTATCACAGAGATGCTTGTTGATTCACGAAAACATTTCTTTAGAAACCCAGAATTAATATTCTGCAGGAAATTTCAGCACCCTAGAAACCCTAGGGCCAAAAATCAAAATTTCTTGGAATTTCGTTTTGAGAGCTTCTGGAGATGCGCTGGAAGAGGTCGTACTCTTCTATGCCAAAAGTATCCCTAGCGTCCAAGTATTAAGGGTTGAATCACCACTGAAAAGGAGGTCGTGCGGAATTTTCTGGAAACCCTAGAAGGGTCATATGGTTCTGCAAAAGTGGACTGGGACTTGGTGGATGCTTGTGCAATGGGTTCTTTCAAGACCTATGCTCTAATACCATGTTGATTTTTCAATAGGTTAGGTTAAGCATGAAGTTCATTCCATTTTTATCATTTATCCATAACCATAAATGTTGCAGCAACCAAGATCACAAGAAGAAGCACCATCCACAAGAACACAAGAAGTATCCTGGGAAACCCTTCTCAACAAGGGAAGAAAACCTAGCCAAATCCTTTGCTATATTCTTCAAGAGAAAGACCTTCACCACCAAGATAAACCCTAGCACACAAGAGGGTGCTCAAACCCTAAAACTCTAGCGCCCAAGAGAGGTGCGCACCTTTTCCAGAGTGTATTTGCTGAAATTTCCAAACTTGCATGAAAGATATGATACCACAATGGGGAATCATCCTTTACTTATATTAGACTTGTCCTATCAACAGAAGTGTCTATTGGCACAATAGGGCCGACCTCTCTAAGTCACATTATTATTATTAGTAGTAGTAGTAGTAACCAGATTAATTCTCTATTACATTTATTATTAATCACAATAAGGTGGGGCCGACCTATACCCTTTACATAACAATTAGGGTTACAGGCAGGTCTAACTCTTGAATAATATATATAGCAAAGGATCTGATACACCTGTTGACCACCTATTCAGCTAGGGGTCAACTCACGTGCCGTGAAGACGCATCACCAGATGCAAATTTGATGAAGACAGTTTTTGGTTCTACTTGGGTATCTGATGCCCCAGCACAAAAATTTTGTAAACGAAATTTCCGCACCCCTGCGTGGGTTAATAATGTAATAAGTCTGCATGGATCATAGTTAGGTCAGGCACCTTGGGTGTTTCCATTAGGGGAGTTCCTTTCACCGAGGGGTTTTTATCCTCAGGTTGTCGACCAGACAAGCTCCTGGCCGACTTCCCTTGAGTTTTTCCCTCCTCACATGCAATAATTCCTCCAAAGTGGGGAAAGGCGCTCTAATGGTCTCATTTTTTTGGTAGCCTTTGTATAGGAATATTGTAAATGACCATGCCAGACAGTGTAGAAAGTTTCGCGGAATTTTGTCGAGTCTAGATAGGTTTTTTTTAATTAATTAAATTTTTAATAATTTAATTAATTAATTATTTTTTGAGCTTATAATGTAAAAACTGGATCTTTGGGCTTTTGATAGGGGTATTTGTGCTCAAAAGAAATGGAATAGCACCCCCTACACCCATAGACCAAGTTTCAGCTCAGTCGGACTAAGTTTACTATGTCTTAGTCCACTCAGAGTCAGTCTGAGTCAAAACAACAATTTTAATTGCTAAAGTGACATTAGTCAAATGTCAAAAATCATTGTAATTTTGAGTTAATGAGTGGATGTTAAGGTGGCAATGAGCAAGTTAGACCCTCCTAACCTACCCAAACCCATCCTAACCTTTTTCCAACTTAATTCAACCTCTTAACTCACTTTTTCACCCATCTAAACCTTGCTCTAAGGGGAAAAACGACCCATTGACTAACTAACTCCTTGTTTCTTGCCTAGAAACTTGGAGTGGGGCCCCCAAACATGAGGTGCGCCCCCCCTAGCCTACCAAAACCCTAACCATTGCTAAAAACCTAACTCTAAACCTAACCTTACTCTCCCTAAAGCTCATGCCCCTCCTTTCCTAGCGCCCCCATTGGTGGAAACTCACTCCAAACTCACCCAAACCTTAACCCAACCTCTATTCTTAGTAAATGGGCCCTCCTCTAATGCCAAGTGCGCCCCTCCTAGCTATTTACCTCATCCCTAGACTATCCCATCCATCCACCTCACCAATCTCTCTCTCAAACCCTAAGTGGGGCGCCCCCCTTCTAGAGATTTGTTCTCTAGCTCTTGTTTTGACACTTGGAAGTGATCCAAGTCACTTYTCTTGGCCTCTAGGGGTATAAAGAGAAGTCTTTCTCACTCTTTTACTAACCAATCTTTGTGCTAAGGATATTATGCTGAAATTTCTCACACTTCCATCTTCTTGCTATTGCCATTTTGCCATCCATTCATTGCTCTTGGGAGTCTAGTAGCAAACTAGTGGCTACAACACTCTCACATTTTGGTAATGAGAAAAAGCTTTGGAGGATCATTGGTGCATTCTTGAGTATTATTTATGCTCCATACATATGAGGTGACATTGTTTACTTGTTGTTTATGTGTTTATGGTAGTAGATCTTTGGTAGAGTATTCTACTAGGGTAAGCTAATTGAAGAGTATTCTTGTTAGTTTATGTTCATTTCGAATAGCTTAAGATTGCAAGTATTTCTTTCTAAGCTTGTTTGAGATAACTATCTATTCCATATTTCATATTGGCTCTAATTTTTGCAGGTCATCCCAAAGGTTTCATTGGGATAGCTATCGAAGAGGATTCTACCCTTGAGGCTTTCTTACACTCCTTATCTCTTTCTTGTGCCATTTAAATTTCTGCAACCATTTCCATATATTTTTCAGCTTGATTTTAGTCTTAGAGAGGTCAGAAATCACTTTTATATTTCATATTTGTTTGCTGGAAATTTCTGTGTAAAAACAGAAATTTTTGTAACAATATTTGGTGTTTTTGCAGCATTTCCAGCAAGCTTTTGCTTGCTGTTTTTTGCAGGTTATTGACAGATTTGAAGATACAAGCTGCCAAGAAACACCTAGGAGGCTTCCCAAACAATTCTTCTTGGTTTGGGTAACATTTCTCCTTCTCTTTCTTTCACATTTCTAATTTTCTGCAATATTTTTCATCATTTTTGGGCCCTAAAAATAAGTTTAACTTAGATTAGTTTGTTTATACTTTAGATTAGTTTATTCTTTTGTGCCTAATATTGTTAGTTTAGTTTTTCTTTGACCTCATTAAGTTATTTTAATTCTAAGCTACCCTCTTTGGCCAATATTGGAAGGCTTGCCACCACCTTGGCCATTGAAGTGGTGTTTCTTTTTTTTTAAGTTTTATTCATTTTACTCATAAAATTTAAATAATAATCAAACTTGCCGGCACCTTGGGGGAGTCATCCCCAAAATCGCCTTGGCTTAAAGGAAATCTACTTGTGGTGATCTACATGCTTAGTTGTTAGAATATCTTAGATAGTGATCATCTTTCTAAGTTTTATTTCCATTAAGCTTTCGCTTTCACATGCTCTTGCTCTCATGATAAATGGTTTAGTAACTTAGATGATAACATAAATGCTTTAATCCTTTTTCATCTCAAGTTATTTTGCTGCTTTAAGAAGCTTATATGCATGTGAGACATATGGTTTAAGTTTCATTTTCATTTTGCTAAGTACTTCATCTTTAAAGCACTTTCATTTTCATAGGCTTAGCAAACATATGTGGATGATGGTTAGTTCTTAGACCTTATTTCGTTAAGCATATTGGCACGACGTCCTTCCTTTTGTTTTCAAGTTATATCTTATGGTGAAGGATAGACATATGTGATGTGGAATATCTCTTAAATGCTCACGTCTTGGTTCATGGTCTAAGCAATACTTCTTTGATGCTCACATCTCATCTTTTAAGCACATCTCACATATAAGCGTCTCACGTTTATGAGTTTATGTTTCACATGCTAAGCTTTGCCACGCTCAAGTCATTTCACTTTATGGTTTAAAGACACTTACACTCACGGTTTCACATTCTTAAGTGCCCACGCTTCATCTTAAGTTTCACTTGTTCATGTGAATGGTTCATGGTTGATGATTTAAACATTGGTAATCTTTCATTTATGCTATGACATGTTCTTAATGTTCTAATTGACACATTGCAAGCACCATTTTTCATACACTTTGCTCACGGCCATGCGCTAAAAACACAATTTTTAAGGGTCTAAAACTTGTTTAAAATACACCCAACACATCTAAAGACCCACCCGAGGGTCATAATAACACTTAGGAACATTTTAGGGGCCTCGTTCATCTACCTCCACCATCTAAAACGGGTTTGAGGGACAGTCCAGGGGGAAGTGGCGGGGGACCGTCCCGTGATTTCGTTGGGGAGATCCCTTCTCGGACTACCTCTTACTGTCAGGGCTGACCTTGGAAGCTAGGGTAAGGCCTCGTTAGCCTTACTATCTTGAGCACCGGGCAGTCATTTG
>JASDQU010815929.1:23207-35278 GCA_032191745.1 Picea mariana
AGTGATGTTTAAATTATTGGTAGAAAATGAGCACATGGATTTTGGAAGATGAAACTTCAATAGTTTTGGTATGTCAATTTTTCTTTAATCACAATTTGTTTTATTTATCTAAAATGGTATGTGTACATTTTATTTGAAATTTGTAGATATTTTTTATTTAAAAATTTTAAATTTTAAATTTGAGAAATGTGTTTTATTTTTTTTTTTCACGTATGAAGAGATATATCTCAGCAATAATATTAGATTTGTGGAACTCCGGGTATGTTATTCTTGCTCACATGGTTATGTTAATCTTGATGATTTGCTTGGGTATGTTATTCTTTCTCATTGTTATTTAATAAAGTTAAATATCTTTAAAATGATTGCTAATAAAGTATATGCTAATATGTGTTATTGGTTTTTCTTTTTATTATTACAATGATGTTTAAATTATTGGTAGAAAATGAGCACATGGATTTTGGAAGATGAAACTTCAACAATTTTGGTATGTCAATTTTGTTTTAATCACAATTTGTTTTATTTATCTAAAATGGTATGTGTACATTTTATTTGAAATTTGTAGATATATTTTATTTGAAATTTTAAATTTGAGAAATGTTTGTTTGTTTGTTTTTTGTTTTTTTTAAGGTATGAACAGATATATCTCAGCGATGGTTTAGAGTTGAAGTTTGGAGATAGATGTTAATTGTCTCTTAGTTTTTATTAGTTTTTGTTAATTTTGAGATCAACACCACTTAATGATGATATCATATTTAGATATTGACATGAAGGTTGATCATACTTAGATTATATTATTACCCTATACAAGTTGATGGGTATGTATAACAATGATGTTATGACTAGACATTAGTGTAATGTAATATATATGAAAATCACTCATTACAAAGCAGTGATTGGATTCATGTTATGCATAAGATATCATGGGTTAGTAACTCCATATTGAACACAAAAGCTTACCTTATTTGATTCATTACTAGTATAGTGTATTCATTATGAATATCCAATGCCATTTGAATTAACATGTCATATGATTTTCCTTAGGGTTGTTGTGCATGCCAAATTGGCATGCACAACAACCATAGGGTTGTTTTGCATGCCAATTTGGCATGGACAGGAGTCCTATGGCTGTTGTGCATGCCAATTTGGCATGCACATAACTGTTGGGAAGTGGTGTAAAAGGATTGGTAGTCATGGGAGACTAATATCATATGAACTAATATAAGCTAATATAATAATAATAATAATAATAATAATAATAATAATAATAATAATAATATACTTATATTATTACCCTATATAAGATGATGGGTATGTGCAAGCATATTGTTATGACTAGACATTAGTGTAATGTAATATATATGGAAAACACCCATTACAAAGCAGTAATTGGATTCATGTTATGCATAAGAGATCATGGGTTAGTAACTCCATATTGAACACAAAACTTACTTTATTTGATTCATTACTAGTATAGTGTATTCAATATGAATATCCAATGTCATTTGAGTTAACATGTCATATGCTTTTCCTTAGGGTTGTTGTGCATTCCAAATTAGCATTGACATGCACAAAACTGTTGGGAAGTGGTGTAAAAGGATTGGTAGTCATGGGAGACTAATATCAATAAGCTAATATAATAATAATAATATATGCTTTTATTATTACCCTATATAAGTTGATGGGTATGTACAAGCATGATTTTATGACTAGACATTAGTGTAATGTAATATATGGAAAGCACTCATTACTAAGCAATGATTTGATTCATGTTATGCATAAGAGATAATGGGTTAGTAACTCCATATTGAACACAAAAGCTTACCTTATTTGATTCATTACTAGTATAGTGTATTCATTATGAATATCCAATGCCATTTGAGTTAACATGTCATATGTTTTTCCTTAGGGATGTTGTGCATGCCAAATTGGCATGCACAGAAGCCCTATGGTTGTTGTGAATGCCAATTTGGCATCCACATAACTGTTGAGAAGTGGTGTAAATGGATTGGTAGTCATGGGAGACTAATATCATATGAGATGGTATAAGCTAATATAATAATAATAATAATATATACTTATATTGTTACCCTATATAAGCTGATGGGTATGTACAAGAATGATGTTATGATTAGACATTAGTGTAATGTAATATATATGGAAAAAACTCATTACTAAGCAGTGATTGGATTCATGTTATGCATAAGAGATCATGGCTTAGTAACTCCATATTGAACACAAAAGCTTACCTTATTTGATTCATTACTAGTATATTGTATTCATTATGAATATCCAATTCCATTTGAGTTAACATGTCATATGCTTTTCCTTAGGGTTGTTGTGCATGACAAATTGGCATGCAGAAAAGCCCTATGGTTGTTGTGCATGCCAATTTGGCATGCACATAACTGTTGGGAAGTGGTGTAAAAGGTGTTGATATTATGGTAGCTGCGGGAGGTATTTACCTCCACGTGTAAAATTGACGAGAATAAAATATTTCGGGAAGCAAGAATAAACCCTAATGAGTTGGCTAATAACCCTAGAAGACAAGTCGACTCAAGGGGATAATTGATATTAGGTTATCAACCTACAAGAGAAGAAGTTAGCTAGAAGAAATATTATATACTAAGTAAATAGGCACCCAGAATGAGAATTCATCCCAGGCAGTTAGCCAGAATCAATATAAATATAGGAGGCCAGTCTTCATTCTGGCAGGCATTCTCAGAACTGCAGAGCTCACTTGTGCGCACTGCAGTTAGCCAGTTTGTGCGCAAGTTTGGAGGAGAGTTTCCGTTGTAGTTGCTGTAGCTAGCAGATTACGTTTTGGCTTGGACTATCTCTTAGTTATGGTTTGGACTATCTGATCAGCTCTTGTTTGGTGCGCTATCCTTGGAGAAAGGTGCGCTACCCTTTGTTTGGCTATCTAGCCTAGGGTTTTTTTCTAGAATGATTCTCTGTCAAGGTTAAGGTGCTTGGAGGGTGGCTTCGGCCTATGGTTGGGTGACAATAGTGATATTGTCTATGGTAAAACAAGCACATCCATCATATTCTAACAGGTTATGGGCCCACACCTCCTTCGTTCATTCTAACCACTGGAAGGGAGCATAGCCATAAGGATACTAAGCTCGTTGAAGAACTGCTGCTAGGGTTTCTAGCAAGAGCAGTTACTAAAGCACTATCGCTAGGGTTACTAGCAGGTGCAGTTGCAGAAACCCTAATCCTCTCGTTGAGGCACCTTAAGTGAAGGGATTGAATTGATTTCCGGATAGACCAGTGCACCCTAGCCTAGCATACCTCCTGGTACACTCAACAAGTTAAGACGTCAAGTTTGAGTTTTTGGTCAAATCTAGGGTTGACCAAGTCAAAGCAACCATGACTTACTCTATGAAGTCAGAAAACAAGTTAGATGGAGCTTCTAACTTCAGAGCGTGGAAGACAAGGATTGACCTCATCCTTGCTAAGAATAAAGTGATGGATATCGTGAAAGGAAAGATCTTGGAACCAGAGTTTGAATAAGGAAAACAGAAGGAATCGCAGAACGTTGCAGTTATGGAGAAGTTCAAAGACGGTGACATCAATTCCATGAGTATCATAGTGGATTCTATAAAAGACCACTTGATACCCTGCATCTCCCATCTTGACTCATCGAAGAAGATGTACAATGCCCTAACAAACATCTTCTCAGTCAAAAACATTGGACAAGTAATGAGTTTGAAGAATGAGCTCCGTGACATGAAGATGAATGATGACGACAACATAACATCATACTTTGTGAGGATTTCTCAGTTAAGAGATCAACTACAAGCTATTGAAGAGATCATCTTAGAGAAGGAATTGGTAAATATAGTACTCAATGGTCTTCCCAAGACATGGGTTGCATTTGTCACAAGCATGAACACAAGGAAGGAGTATCCTACATTTGAATAACTTTGGACTTGCTGTGCACAAGAAGAATCAAGGATTAGTGCAAAACAGAAACCTCAAAAGAAATACGATGACCAAGCCTTCACAACAAGATTTAAGAATTTCAGGAACAAAAGGAAGTTTGGCCCAAGGAAGAAGCCAATTCAAGAGAAAGATATGTTAGAAATACAATGCTTCAACTGTCAAAAATATGATCACTACAAGAATCATTGTCCCGAGCTAAAGAAAAGGAAGAAGACACACGAAGCATCAGTTTTCTAAAAAAAGGAACCTACAAAGAATACTAAGAAGAATGAAAAAGACTTCTTCTTCTGAGACAAGGTAACAATACTCTTCATAGTTATTGTATATACCATGTTTTCTGTACATATCTTGCATATCTATTTTCTAGAAGATAATATGTTCCAAGAGAAAAACAACAAGATTGCTATCACTATGACTACAAGACAAGACAATACACATGAAAGGACGAAGCACATCAACAAACCTTGGTAACAATTCATGTGGAAGTTATTACAAAAGTAATAGCTGCAAGGTAAGCATACATCAACAATCAAGAGGAAATTAGAGTAAGACTTATGACACTTTGCAGAAGGCAATAAGGATGCATACGGAAGCGTGGATTATGTTAGATGGAGGGAGCTGATTATATACTTCCAAAAAGAAAAAAATTCACTCATACATGAAGCAAGGATTAGGAGGGAGCTAATCCTATGATCCATTGAATACGATGAAGTATATATCCATGGTAGCAACCATGAAAAACAATACATGTTCAGTTTGACTTTAGAAGAAGCCTTCTTCGAAAAAAAGCCTAAAAGTATCCCTGGTTTTCCATCCACATCCATGATTCTATGATGAAAGAAATAAGTGAAATATTTAGGGCATGGAATATATAAGAAACTCCATGGACCCAAGAAGCTAAAGATAAACATGAAGATTCCAAGAAAGAAAGAAAAGACAAAACAACCAGTCATTGTATCGAGAATCACAAGACTACCAGCTTGATATGAATTCACCAAAAAGAAATCAAGCAGAGGAAATGAAAAATGTGATGAAGAACAGTGTATGGAAGACTTATGAATGCAAGCATCATGAGATCTAGAACTAGAAGTTCTCCCAGATGGAGGGAGAAGACTACGATGATTGTTTACTCCAAGTAAACCAGACATACCTCTACATGAGTGAATATATCGTTCGCAATATCCATGGGTTGGAGTTTACATGTACAACAACCTCAAGGCTTTGAGGTATACCAGAAAGAGACCCTTGTATGCTGATGGAAGAAGAAAACTTGGTGAAGAACCTCCAATGCACAGCAGAAGCGTGGTGAAGACTTTCTATATCAGAGATATTGTATCAGAATGGTTACTCAGAAGCTCAGAATGATGGATTGCTAATCCATGACAAACTCTCATGATGGCAGAAGAAGTACCACTTGGATATGTTCCAGTATGACCCTTGCCACGATGTTATGAGCTAGCAGGAAACCAAGAGGAATCCAATAATGATATACTATATTGATCAGAGCTATATGAAGCCTTCAGAGAAAACTAGTGTTCTAGAAAGACTGAAGTACATTTGAGATCAAGCAATACATTCTCCATGATGAAGTCCATAAAACAGAAGTGGTTCTCCAATATATATATCTCCACAGATGAGCAGATAAGCAAACATTTTGGTAAAGCCTTTGTCCAAGGTGAAAGAGTTTGCATACTCAAGCTGGAGCTCGTGGAGATGACTTCCTTATTGAAAAAGGAAGAGATGACTCTCAGGTTGGGAGGGAGCACTGATGTGTTATTGATTTATGGACAATCATTTTTAGTTCGAAAAAAAAAATGGCCCAGGATGAGCAGGAATTTTCCAGTTTGGAAAGTGGTTTGAGATTTCTGATGGACAGGCATTTTCTAGTTCGAAAAATGGTCCAGATCGAACGATCATTTTCATAATGAAAATGGTTCGATGGATTGCTGATGTACCATAAAAAACGATTTCCCATTGTGGTTAACATGGGGAATGGTCTAGGGCAGTCTCTCTTCTTGAGGGTTACTCAAGAAGACTGGTCCACCTCGCCAGACAATCATTCTCTCGAAGCTCACAGTTGTGAGCAGTTTCAAAGAATGGTTCATTTTGGAGGTTGGTGCAAGACAATCATTTCCTTAGGAAATGGTCCGGATAGTCATTCCTTAGGGCAGATTCATTCTCTTCAGGTTGCACTTTGTTTAGTGTCGGAGGAATGGCCCAAGGTGGGGAATGGTCCAGGTTCAACAATCAGAGACATGCATTCCCTAGGGCAGATTCATTCTCTCCAGGTTGCACTTTGTTTAGTGCCGGAGAAATGGCCCAGGGTGGGGAATGGTCTAGGCTCAGAAATCAGGACAATTCTTCCTTGCTTGAGAAGAATAGTCCAGATAGCTCATCATTGATGTTTGACCTTTTGAGGGAAGATTCTCTTCCAGATCTCACAGATGTGAGTGGAAGAATGTCCCAGATGATTCAGTTTATATCATAACAATTTTTCTGTGCAGGTTGATATCAGACGACTGTTATGGAGACTGTATGACAATAGATGTATGCTACTATGGTGGATTGTGTTCCACTGATTGTGACTATACGTCATTGATCAAGTATCTGTGTGCTACTTGGTGTGGTAGTGTACCACTGGATTGTAGTAATACTATGGATAGACACAGTTGTGTGCTATTGAATGATATTGTTCTGATTGCCTTGAAGATTATCATCAGTGTTGGAAATGATTATCAACTAGATGGATGATCAATGGATAGAGATTTCCCAGACAGAAAATGGTCCAGGACATTTACTCTTCTAGGACATATGTCCGGATTAGAAGAATGGTTCTTGTGTCACTCTATGGAGTGAGTGACTTATCCAACATCATGTTTGATTACTCATATAGAGTATGGTTTTGAGAGATGATGCAGTTGATGACATTGATAATGATGATGGTGCTCAAGATCTAATCATGATATAGTCTATACGACTATGTTGATGCTACCAGGTGAATGGTATGTTTGTGCTCAAGACCATTACCTTCAATACCTCCCTAGCTAGGAGGGAGTGTTGATATTATGGTAGTTGCAGGAGGTATTTACCTCCACGTGTAAACCTGATGAGAATAGAATATTCCGGGAAGCAAGAATAAACCCTAATGAGTTGGCTAATAACCCTAGAAGACAAGTAGGCTCAAGAGGATAATTGATATTAGGTTATCAGCCTACAAGAGAAGAATTCAACCAGAAGAAATATTATATACTAAGTAAATAGGCACCCAGAATGAGAAGTCGACCCATGCAGTTAACCATAATCAATACAAATACAGGAGGCAAGTCTTCATTTTGGCAGACATTCTCATAACTACAGAGCTCACTTGTGCGCACTGCAGTTACCCAGTTTGTGCGCAAGTTTGGAGGAGAGATGCCGTTGCAGCTGTTGCAGCTGGCAGATCACGTTTTGGCTTGGACTATCTCTTGGTTATGGTTTGGACTATCTAATAAGCTCTTGTTTGGTGCACTATCCTTGGAGAAAGGTGCGCTACCCTTTGTTTGGCTATCTAGCCTAGGGTTTGCTTCCAGAATGATTCTCTGTCAAGGTTAAGGTGCTCGGAAGGTGGCTTCGACCTATGGTTGGGTTATAATAGTGATATTGTCTATGGTAAAATGGGCACATTCATCACATTCTAACAAAAGGATTGGTATTCATGAGAGACTAATATCACATGAACTTATATAAGTTAATATAATAATAATAATATATACTTATATTATTACCCTATATAAGTTGATGGGTATGTACATGCATGATGTTATGACTAGACATTAGTGTAATGTAATATATATGGAAAGCACTCATTACTAAGCAATGATTGGATTCATGTTATGCATAAGAGATCATGGGTTAGTAACTCCATATTAAACACAAAAGTTTACTTTATTTGATTCATTACTAGTATAGTGTATTCATTATGAATATCCAATGCCACTTGAGTTAACATGTCATATGCTTTTCCTTAGGGTTGTTGTGCATGCCAAATTGGCATGCACAACAGTCATAGGGATGTTGTGCATGCCAATTTGGCATGCAAAAAACTGTTGGGAAGTGGTGTAAAAGGATTGGTAGTCATGGGATACTAATATCATATGAACTGATATAAGCTAATAGAATAATAATAATATATACTTATATTATTACCCTATATAAGTTGATGGGTATGTAAAGGCATGATGTTACGACTAGACATTAGTGTAATGTAATATATGGAAAACACTCATTACTAAGCAGTGATTGGATTCATGTTATGCATAAGAGATCATGGGTTAGTAACTCCATATTAAACACAAAAGCTTACCTTATTTGATTCATTACTAGTATAGTGTATTCATTATGAATGCCCAATGCCATTTGAGTTAACATGTCATATGCTTTTCATTAGGGTTGCTATGCATGCCAAATTGGCATGCACAACAACCATATGGTACAAGCATGATGTTATGACTAGACATTAGTGTAATGTAATATATTTGGAAATCACTTATTACTAAGCAGTGATTGGATTCATGTTATGCATAAGAGATCATGGGTTAGTAACTCCATATTGAACACAAAAGCTCACCTTATTTGATTCTTTACTAGTATAGTGTATTCATTATGAATATCCAATGCCACTTGAGTTAACATGTCATATGCTTTTCCTTGTAAGAATATTTCGCTCATTCTACTCATACCCTTATATCGATCAATATCCATATTGATTAATATCCTAAGATACTGACTTAACCCTCCAAGATCCTTCTTCATTAGTGCACCTGTTAGTGCACGAGATCGTCCTTGATGCAATAATGCCTATAAAACAAGTAGTGCTTCCTATTATCTTTCCCTCCCTTTAAACAAATCAAGCTTGGATTGGTTTGATTCTATTCTATGTTGTCTTAAACTGGTTCCTCTCTGATCTCCAATCCTATGATCTTTGTCTTATCTACCATCTTCTTATCTCCTTCTTAGTTTTTAGTTCTAAGCCAACCTCCCTCTCCTACCTCTAAACCTTCTTCGTTGCCTCTCCTTGCTAGCCTTCCCCGTCCTTATGTTAAGAGTAAAATGCAACAAGAGTAAAATGAGTGCTATCTAACAACAAGAGTAAAATGCCCAAGACAATAAAATTTTCTTTCATATAGGTTTTTATAAATGTTATGAACCATTATTATTTTTCATTACTCTGTAGTGGTAACATCACTTTGACTTTGAACAACCTTATAATGAGTGCCATTAAATAATATTATTATGCTAGAAGGAATTTGTATGATTTTTCAATTATATAGGGAATTACTAAAAATGCATATATTTCTTTTGATACATATATCATACATCAACATATAAAAGTTTTACATAATTGTACATATAAACAAAAAATAGATTAAATTCTAAAAGATTAGTAGCAGCAAGATCAATTTTGAATCTCCTCGGAGGACTGTCTGTCATAGGAATCTTTAGATGTGGATAGTGAAGAAGTGTTTCTGAATGATATCAACATCTTTTATTTCCTTCCATTTCCCTATTAGGGAACCTTGATATTGCAAGATTAAATATATAAAATACAAGGTTAGGAAATCATGTATACTCATATGGTGTTAGTGATAGATAAATTTCAGTACATAATGGCATGACCAATGACTATTTGAACTTATGTTCACCTTATTGTGACAAACGATACATATTTTCTGAAAAGTCATGCCAAAAATGACATTGGGTGGAGTTCCTATTGGTACACCATTTATATGATGTTGTTGCAGAAAGGTCAATAAATATTGGGATGTAGGTAGCATGGAGTTAAAAATAAGTGTGTTTATCTTATATGAGTTAAAAGAGTAGTGATTAATTCAAATAAAAAATAATGTTTGTGAGGGAAATTATCTAACCCATGGACATATGCATTGGACTGCAACCAAATCTCTTGTTCAAGTCAATGTGTTATCTTAGTGCACATCACTCTTTAGAAGGATATGTACTAATATATTACTCAACTTGAACATGCTCTAGGGAAAGGTGTTAGATTTTATTTTTCTACCCTTTTGCAGTATAGAGATTCAAGGCAAGAAATGCTCTTATTTGCATATTATATCAATAATACATGGAGTAATTGATCAATCAATATATTGTTGCAACTTAGTACTGGTATAGATAATCACACATATGATGTTCAATTAGATAATACAATATCCTAAATAATTTACCGTAAAAAATAACGTTTTTCACATAATCACTACACAAATATAATAATTCTCCCTTGTGCATCTCCACTATTTCTCATAACAAGCATCTAGGGTTTGCCTACTTTTTTCCATGGATTTTTTTTATATTTTTCATTCAAGTTGAAATACAGATACATTTTTAAGATTCCTTAGAGAGACATTATGATTCTTAATATATCGTTTATACTAAAATTATCCCTAATTAATGGACTATCATATATTATATTCATACAAAATATTATCATATATACTATATCCTATCAACTTAAAACAAATAAGTGTTTAGTGAAAACAAAATCAGAGCATATGACATAGCATATATTGTATGCTATCAATTTATACATGTATATCAATAAAAAATAGAACAATAATATATTTTTTGATGCAAACTCATGTTGTTATTTCTCTTGGTCAAGCCATAAGCATCATAGGTTTCAAAGATTCAAAGATTTGTTTTACTAATTAAAATACTAGAATATACAACATGCCAATGCTTACCATGAGCATGTCAAGGAATGTGAAACCATTGTTCTTGATGATCGATATCGCATTAAATATTGGAATCAATAGAAAGATTGACATGCCTTATAACCCTCTAGTGTAATTGCTACAATCCTGAAACCTTTTAGGTTTAGAAAAGAAAATAAAAACCAACACAAGAATAAGAAGAAAACCCACATATAATTGATATATCTATTAGCCTAAGCATTACAAAAATAGAGCTATATAGATTTGTCTACCCTGTTACTCTAGCAAAATAGGAAAACCTCAATACTATACTATAATGGCTACAACCTTAAACACTCTAGGTCTACAAATTGGTTCTACTAAAAAAAAAAAATATGCCAGTACTAAAATAACAAGAAAACCCATATGACAATAATGGACTGTAATGGCTACAATCTTAAACACTCTAGGTCTACAAATTGGTTCTACTAAAAAAAAAAAATGCATGCCAGTACTAAAATAACAAGAAAACCCATATGAAAATAATGGAGTGTTTTATTGAAGGATAACACTCCAAGAGAATCCAACCCTAGACCTAGACTTTCAGATCCAAACCTATAATATAAAATTGATTACCCTAGCATGAACCGGAATTGTAAATGACATGAAGTCACAATGGAAGGGAGAGGTGTTTAAGAGAGAAATAGAATTGGAAATGTAAATAATAAATTTATCATTAAATTTTAAAATTGAGCTAGTACATAGATGATACACTAGAACTAGGCATGATTGCTTCCCAGTCTCCACGTGGGTAAGCTCCAACCTCAAACCATGCCAAATATTTTGAGAATTGATCCCACTAAGTTAGGTTTAGAGGTTCCCACTAAGTCAAGTTCACAAGTGAGTAGGCTGAATGACATGTTCAAAATTGAGTGAATGAGAAATTTTGAGTTGAGTTGTACGACACCCTAACAAGTCGTACAATAGGTGGGTGGCATATTAACATAATTCATGGGATACACCAAAAAACATCCCAACACATAAACCATTAAGCCATTATGCGATATGTCAATATGAATAATGTATAGTACATTAATTAACTATAACATTAATTAACTATAATGTATTGTAGCTCATTACTATAACATGTGATTATTTTGTAATGTGAATAGGTCAACAAAGACGTGTTAGAGATTTCTAACATGTTATATCTATGAAAATATAAATGCAAACATATATTGCATGGATATTTGAATTCACATTGTTGTAGAGCTTATGTACTTCTCAAGCTTCCATAGATTCATTTTGCATGCGTATGCATTGCATCAAACTTATCGTAAATTTTAACCATTGTTCATTTCATTTTGTAAATTCTGGAATGTATGTCACTTGTTTAAAGAAATCGTAATGGTATGCCATCTTCAATTATTCGTTCACGAT
>JASDQU010815929.1:46721-56812 GCA_032191745.1 Picea mariana
GGGTGAATCAGTGTCACAAAAATTTGGACAATTTTCCACTTTTCATAAATTAATTGAACAACATATATTTATTTCAATTTCTCAACCAATATATAAAAGAATAAATATTTGATTTATTTATTTAACTTGAATGAATACATAAGATAAATCTTCATATTCAAACCATTATGAGACACCCAACTCTTTGTTATAAGACCCAGGTTGTAGTTCTCATATCCAACTGTGAAATGAGGAATCCAACCCTCATAACAAGTCCCTGCTTGTTGATCTCAGATCCAACTGAGATGTGAGGAATCCAATCCTCATACAAGACCCAACTTGTAAACATGCACCAACCTGATAGAATGAACCTTCATTCAATCCATTATATATAAATATATATACTTCAACAAATTTAACTACCTCTTTTGTTCACCATACTTCTTTGTTTATATAGTCTCCTAATAGGTATGAGTTTGAAGCATTATGTCCCTTTGTTTGAACCATTACACCTCTTCATTTGAATTAATAATAATAATTTCTATTATTATTATTATTAATAGTTTGATTTAAAGACTTCAAATCCCTTGTTTTGAATTTTATTTGGTTCTGGCTAAAAACTTGTAACTACAAATGTTGTAGAAATTGAGTTCTACGGAGGTGCTTCCTTCAAACCATGTTTTTCATATGACCATATGTGCAGAACCACATGCTTATTAATTTAAGTGTTGCCTCTTCTTTCACCCTTATTCCTCTATCATGAGACCAATATTTCATGCTTCATAATTCTTCCCCTTTTTCTTTTTATCCCCTAGATGTCTAGTGTTGGGACCGTGTTCTCTGGGATTTGGCGTTCTGGAACTTTTCTTCTTTTCACAAATCTCGTTATTTCCGAAGTGATATCTTTCAGAGTGTTATATTTTGAGCAACTTCAATTCATGATTTTAATCCTCATCATTGATCACGGTTTCAGATCAATGGTCTGATCATTCTTTTTAAAAGACTCATTTCTCACAATTTTCTTATCCTTATCTAATGGTTGGGATTCAATCATGAGATGGACGGTTGTCATTTCCCTCGGTACTTTGTGGCTTCAGAGGTTTGTTCTTTTTATAAACTTCCAATTCTCCCAGACTAAATTTCACCGAAGTGTTAATCTTGAGTTTGTAAATGTGTTGAACCTGCACATAATAGATCTATATAGAAAATACCACACACATTTGTAGAGATAAATTGAGAAAAAATAAGCAAGAGAGAAAGAATGGAAGAATTCTCATTAACTGTATTCCACACTCAAAGAGTGAATAATTTACAATAGATATAGGATACACGAGTAAATAATGCACCATAATGGTGTTCTAGAGTGATCTGGACACACACCAACAATTACGGGAGTAAACTGCCACCTAGTCTAGTTTCTCAGACAGTTACGGGAGTGAACTGCCACCTAGTCCAAGGTAACTAGTCTATGAGTCTTCATTTAACTGGATGAAACCGAGTAAAGTGAGGAGGATATTGGGGAATCATGAGTAATGCACTAATCAGGTGATGATCACAAGGACAATGCACATTAGCTGGTGATGATCCCAATGCTACATGATGGTAATCCCAATGTAGCATCTAGACTCCACTCAACTGATCAAACTGAAGTGAAAACTGAAGAGAATATTCTCCTTAAAATTTAGGAGACTGGATAATGACTAATAAACATAGGGAAAACCTTAGGAAAAATAAATCCTAAGTGTGTGTGAAGTACTCCAACACCCCCCCTGAACATCACTATGGTGAAAATAAAGAATGGGTCTCGACAACGAGGCCATGTTAGGTACCCAAACAAAAAATATACACTGAAATAAACGAGGAAAGAGGGAAAACCTCATGGGACCCCCCCCCTCAAATTACAATGCATAAAAAAAATTAAAAATGAGAAGGAACAAAAAATAGTTGCAAGGCAACCTTGTCCTTCACTCCAAGAAGACCTCGCAACTGTGCAAGTTTGTGCTCGTTGAAGATTTTGTTGAAGATGTAGATGTATGCATAGATCTGATGAATTAGATGCCCTATTGAGATGTCAACACATATCCACTTTCTCTTCTTGTAATAAAGAATATCCAAATAAAGTTTGGATGAAAATTTGAAAACCGTGTGGTCGTTTTCAGAAAAAACGCTGAAATTNGGTAGCGGTTGGATAACACGGCCACGTGTAACGCGAGCACGTGCCCAACTAGTTGCTGATTCCTCCAGACAAAAAAAAAATAAAAAAAATGACCATAACTTCACTTCCCAAACTCCGTTTCGGACGATTTTTTTTTTTAGAAATTGGATATTATCCCGAGAGGAATTCAAATAACCAATTTGTTTCTGCAATTTTTTCTCAGAAAATATCATAATTGAGTCAGATGTGAGCGACTCCCTTTTTGTCTTCTGAGATGCATGCATTGCACATGGAAAAGTGTCTGCATGTGACCCTTGAGATGCATTCCATATATCCTCGACATGAAATTCAGAAAAGACAAATATGAAATGGAGTAGACATCATTTTCAATTAATGGAATACAAATTTGTGCAAATACTTTTGTAGAAGACTCTTCAAAATAAAATGTTTGATCTTCTGATGGCTTCTCTTCTGGCTCTATCTGTTCAACCTCTTGCATTAAATCTTCACAATCTTCTTTATTCCCAAATAGAACCTCCAATATGGTCCATAATTCATTTGGAGTTGATTCTTGTGATTCGTCATATACTTGATGGAAAAGTTCGGGAGAAACAGACATGCAGATACATCCTATGGCCATATATTGTCAGTTGAGAAAGTCATTTTTCTCATCGGTGGAATCAGGCTCTACTTCCATTTCCATAGTTATTTGTTACAATCCTATGCATTTGAGATGAAGCATAATTTTTGGCTTCCACTCCAAATAGTTATGAGGCGTGAGAAGTATTGTTGGTGAATAATCCATCTTTTTTGTATTTTTCTATCTTTAGTACCTACAAAAATAATTTGGTGTAGCTTTTGCTTAGCAATCCATCGACTCTAATACCATGTAAATGTGTTGAACCTGCACATAATATATCTAGTTAGAAAATACCACACATATTTGCAAAGAGAAATTGAGAAAGAAGAAGCAAGAGAGAAAGAATGGAAGAATTCTCATTAACCATATTCCACACTCAAAGAGTGAATAATTTAGAATAGATATAGGATACATGAGTAACTAATGTGCCATAGTGGTGGTCTAGAGTGATCTGGACACACACCAACAGTTACAGGAGTAAACTGCCACCTAGTCTGAGTTAACTAGTCTATTAGTCTTCTGTTAACTGACTGAAACAAAGTGAAGTGAGGAGGAGATCAGGGAATCATGAGTAATGCACAGGTCCAATGATGATCCCAATGTTACATGGTGATAATCCCAATGTATCATCTAGACTCCACTCCACTGATCAAATTGAAGTGAAAACTGGAAAGAATATTCTCCTAGAGGAATATTCTCCCTAGACTTTAGGAGACTAGATAATGACTAATAAACATAGGGAAAACCTTAGGAAAATTAAATCTTAGGTTTGTGTCGAGTACTCTAACAAAGTTGACGTGTGTCCATAACCTTCAATGCTCTAGTTCTTATTTTAGAGCTTCGGTACTCTGGGACTTCGGGTTACTAGAACTCTAAAGTAGTTCAATTCCTTCGGAGTGATAACCTACCGAATAAGTCATAAGGCAGTGATGATCGCTTGTTGTCAGTTAACACCTCCTCTTACGCTATCCTTCCACTATTCTTGATCAACGGTTGAGAACGCTCCTGAAGTAGATCAACGGTTAGCGTTACTTCATGATTTACGCTTTACTCTATCCTTCCACTATACTTGATCAATGGTCAAGAATGCTCCCAAATTAGATCAACGATTATCATTAACTTCAGCCTTCGACGCTTCGGGTATTTGATAGTAGTAGAAACTAGATATCCCCAAAGGACTTGCTCCCGTAGTGATGTAGCTTGCCGACGTCACTGTTGCCGTGGCACTAGCTGAGTGGCTGCCACGTGTCACCTAGATTCATGACTTTTGTATACCTAAAGTGCCAACTAGACCTTGACACTTGTCACCATCTGAATGCGCCACGTGTCCTTGCTGACGTGGTATTTATTGACGTGGATTGCCTGATGTGTCACATGTCCTCCTCTTAGATCTAACGGTCGTAGGTTCATCTGAATCCTTGATCCAACGACTATGATCAGTTCTAGATCAATGGTCTAGATTCATTTCGGTCTTCAATACTTCGGGTTATTCATTTTTCCCACTTCCCAATTCTCCCGAAGTGAGATTCCCTGAATAATAAACCTCGAGTAACTTGACTTCATCTAATGATCCTTCTTTGATGCAAAAATCTTAACACAATCCAACGGTTGTCGGGAATTCAACTATTCAGGATCTTGGGCCTTTGGCCTTGCTTATCCTATCCTTCCACTTTATTTTGATTAGACTATCAATATAACTACCGAAATTTTTCTTAGATCAGATGACTCATGTCCTTCCTTGATCTTAACGGCTGGAAAACCTCCTGAAGCTCCTACTTCAGATCTGTTAGTTGAGATCTAATTCTTCCCAACCTTCGACTTCCCCTCAATATGACGGTCTTGGACTGTCCCGAAATGATAATGGACAACTCCTATGTGTCATCTCTTTTGTGCCTCCTGTGCGTCATCTCTTCTGATATTTTTGGGTTTATACTTGGATTCCAAAGGAACCAAGATCGTTGATCTTGTGGGAATTCGATCCCTATCGCGTTTCTGCAATGCGCTTTCCCTTCTGAGCTTTGATTAATGTTTCTTTCTTCTGATTTGTTTCATCGCTATTTCTCCTGAGCTTTTAATAACTATTCGTGCATTATTTACTCTTTCTGTACATGGATTCTTTGTATGCTACATATCCCGAGATTTAGAGTAATAGGATCATTGTTGATTCTATCGCGATCAACAATGACCATGAATTTCTTCTGCCACAAGGTGATCTTCCTCTGCCCCAAGGTGATCTTTATTTTCTTCTGATTACTGTACATGTTGGACTCATGTTGCCAACAATGACAACACATAATCAATAATGCCAACAACAAAGACATATCCTACAAATAATTCGATATGTTATATTAACACACATGCACGTGCCATTAAACTCGTCTACTATATACATAAATTTTATATATCCAACTTACAAGTACATCTACAAGTTGTTTAAATATTTAACAAATATATTTTCAAACAATTGAAACATACAAATTACCTTCTCTAACAAGATCAAAAACTCTATCGCCATCAACTGACACCACAGTTTCATTAGATTCCATCTTCTCTAAGCTTGCAAGTGGCATTTTCCCTTTTATATTAAGTTCGATATGTCTCCAAGCTTTAACATATTCCGCATTTTCGTTTTTGCAAATCTCTATGGATTCTGTGTCCTCTATGCAAATTGAACAAAAACAAGACTCATTTCTTCTATTAAATGCAAACACATTTTGATAGCGTTTTGTTTTAACTGAATGCATTTTTCATGTCCCATGTATTGTACTGGCTTCAAATGGGATTGATCTATTTACATCTTGGATTTCAACTGATCCGGATTTAGGAGCAGAACAAACCGATTAACATACTGAATACAATAAACAAAGAGATATGAAGAATACCACAAATATCCACTGAACAATATCTTCTATTGAATAATGAAATAGGTTGAAACTGTAAAACTACAAAACTGGAACACTTGCTCGAATGGTGGTAGCTATCTCTGAGAAGAGATGTGGTTTCCATGCACATCAGTCTAAGAAGAATGGATTACAATGAGGCTCCAAAGGCCTTTTTGATATTACTCATGAATGCCAAAACCCTAGACATCCAAAAACCTAACCCTAGAAGGTGAAACGCCAAAAGTCATGTGGCCCCCTATTGGTAAGTTGGTGTAAGTTGGTACCTCAACTTCCCAGGGTCATAACTTTTGCATGTGACCTCCATTTTAGGCATGTGATAGCCCGTTGGAAAGGTCTTTAAGAGAGCTACACATTCCTCCATCAAAATCTGACTCCATCTATATTTTGACTGCGGTGATCCAAAAAAATAATGTTTAGGGCCCCAAAATGACCCTGGAAGTACAACAAGATGCGCTGACATGAAAACATACAAAATAAGCCAGTTGGATTAGGCGAGAGGCCACTAGTATCCCCTGGAGGATGTGTGGTGCTTCAGACAACCCCATAAGTTTATAAATCACAACTAGAAAGAAGTACAAAAGAATGTGCTAAACAAAAACGGACAAGAAGAGCCAGTTGGAATAGGTGGGTGGCCACCAATATCCACCTGGATCAATCCTCCCCCCTTAGGAAGCAATGGTCTCCATTGCATTGAGTTCCCCCATCAAGTGAGGAAACTTCTTCTAGATTTGGACCTAGGTGAACCACTTGCCTTGGTGTAGGAGTTGCCCTGCCTTGACAACCCGATAAAGCTGGATCCTCTACTGGCGAGTGCCCTTGACCTGTGTGTCCACTATCTAATCCATGGATGCCTGTTCTAGGTAGTCAGGGTTGAGCTCTGTTTGTGTCAGCTGTTCTGCGATCTCAGAGGTGTCCAATAAAGGTGGAAACTATGGCCGAAGGAGGTCCAAATTGAACACTGGATGCAGGCCAAGAAAGGGTGGGGTGTTGAACTCAAAAGCATTGCTACCCAATGCCTTGTTGATAGTGTAAGGCCCATAGTGAAGTGGGCGAATCTTTCGATGGGGCCCCATGAGACGCTCCTTCTACAAATGTAACCAGACTTTGTTGCCAACTTGAAACTAGTGTGGTACCCTATGTTGATCATGGCGCTAATTATACTTAGCATTGGATTTCTGCAAAATCTACTGGACCTGTTGGCGGATGTGTTGATTCCGCTCAATGAATCCGGTGGCTTTGTCGATAGTAAATTGATCATGTGAAGAGTCTGTCTATGCGGTGGCAAGAGGAAGTGCAACATTAATGGGTCCCAAGGGTTGGAATCCCAAACCCACCTGAAATGGGCTATTGCAGGTGGAGCCATGGAGAGCCCCATTGTAACTGTGTTGAACATAGGGGAGAGTCTCGTCCTAGGTACGAGGATGCTTAGAGTTGTACATGTGTAGGATGTGCACAATCATCCGATTTATGACCTCTGTTTGACCATCGGTTTGGGGGTGGAAAGCAGTGGATTTTGTGAGCTTGGTGTCCAACAGTGACCAAAGACTTGACCAAAATGTGCTGAGGAACCTGTTGTCCCAGTATGAGATGATGGTCTATGGTATCCCAAAGTGGAACCACTCTCGTTCAAAGAAGATCTTGGCACTATGTTCTGCTATGATATTCTTCTTGCAGGCTGTGAGGATGGCCATCTTCGAAAATCGATCAATGACCACAAATATGCAGTCATTTCCTTACTTGGTGGATGACAGGCTAGACATGTAATCTATTGAGATGGATTCCCAAGGCTTCTAGGGAATAAGAAGAGGCGTGTATAAGCCTTGATTCTTAATGGCTGGCTTGGAAATGGCACAGACAATGCAAGATCTGATATACTTGCTGACGTCCATTCAAAGTTTTGGCCAATAAAATTGTTTCTGAAGAACAACCATCGTTTTCTCCATGCCAAAATGTACTGCCACTCGACTATAGTGGGCTTCCCAAATCAACTTGGCACTCTCGCTTGTAGGAACACAGATATGGCCCAGGTGGCATAAGAGTCCATCCTAAATGTAAAAATCGGTGACAGTCGCACCTGTACCCAAGAGCTGATAGGTGGTGGCGAAGTCCAGATCTTGCCGTTAAAGTTGGGGCCACTCAGATGCTTCATGTCCACAGGAATGGAGCATAGTGGTGAGTGCAGCCACAAGAGGCCGATTGAGGCAGCCAACAAAACGATTTGAGATACCTGTCTTATACTTGATGTTGATATGGAACTACTGCAGGTAGGTGGACCACTTCTGATGGCAGTCGTTCTGCAATTTCCCCTATGTTTGTATGAACTGGAGAGGCTTGTGATCAATGTGTATGATCGTCTCTTTTCCCAGAATGTAATGTTTCTATTGACGACATGATTGTACAATGGAATACATTTCCTTGTCATAGGTGGGGTATTTCTAGATAGTATCAGAGAGTGTCTCACTATGGTATGCCACAGGATGACCATCCTGAGTGAGGACTGCACCCACAACATAGTCAGATGCATCAGTCTCAATATTGAACGATTGCTATAGATCGGGAAAGCAAAGTACTAGAGTTGAGCACAAGCGATGCTTCATATCATCGAATGCTTGTTGTTGTTATCTACCCCATGTGAACTTGGCCCTACCACCACCCTTGGTCACCTGGCTGAGGGCCCATGCAATATGGGAGAATCCCAACATGAACCGTCGGTAGAAGTTGGCTAGTCCCAAGAAGATTTGTAGCTCTGTTAATGTGTTCGGGGCTGACCAGTCATGGATGACTTGGATCTTAGCTGGATCAACATGTACCCCATGCTCATAAACAATGTAACCCAAGTATTAGACCATGTTCATGCCAAAAGAGAATTTTTCCAAGTTGGCATATAGTTGTGTTGCCGCAGAGTGCTCAAAACTTGATGAATATGCCGCATGTGCTCCTCCCACATTCTGTTGAAGATGAGAATGTCATCCAAATACACCACCACAAATGAGTTGGTGAAGGGTCTCAATACATCATCCATAAACCTCATGAAAGTGGCTGGTGCATTTGTTAAGCCAAAGGGCATGACTAGCCTTTTGAAGAGACCTTCGTTAGATTTGAAGGTTGTCTTCCATACATCAGTTGGTTCGATGGGAACCTGGTGGTAGCCATACTTTAGCTAAATCTTGCTGAAGAAATTTACCCCCTTGAGTTGGTCAAGAAGGTAATCAATCCTAGGAATGGGGCACCAGTTCCTGACTGTGATTTTGTTTAAGGCTCTCGAATCAATGCAGAGTCGCCACGTCATGTCCTTCTTTTGCACCAGTATAATCGAGCTTCCGCAAGGGGAGGAGTTGGGTCTAATGTGCCCCTTTTGAAGCAGATATTAGATCTGTCACCTGATTTTGTCATTTCCCTTCAACAAGCGACAATAGACTGGTCCATTAGGTAGAGGTGCATCGGGGGTCAGAGCAATTTGATGCTTGACTTGGAAGTGTGTTGGTACCCCTGTAGGTGAGGAGAAGATGTCTCTGTATTCTTCCACGATCCCGTCCACTTGCTTCTGCTGCAAAGAGAGGATCCGTGTAGAGGCCACAGATGTGGTGGCAACCTTCTGCTTACTGTGAGGATGGATCACAAAGAAGACAAACTTCCCGGTATGTGAGATGACCTTACTTCATTGCTTAGCATAGATTAAAGAAATAGTAGTAGGCGATGCTACCTCTGGTATCCTGTACAATTGTCTACCCAAAGTAATAATAACACTATGGGGTCTAGACTCATACACAACATGACGCTTACACAAATATGGTTGTCCTAAAAGAACATCACAAACATCAATGGGAGCAATATCACACAATACCTCATCTTTGAAAGGCTTGATGCTGTAGGGAAGACGACAATGTTGGTTGACACAAAGATCTCTTCCTTGGTGAAGCCAGCTGATGGTGCAGGGCTACAGGTGCGGTGTCATTGGCAGGTCTAGCCGCTTGATGACCTCTGTTGAAATCAACTTCTTCTGACTTCCGCTATCGATAATGAAATGAAGCATAGACCCCTTTACCCACACCTACGAGTGAAAGAGGCGTTCTCCTTCCTTTGGTTCTTCTGGTTCGCTTGGTCAGACTTTGGTGGTAGCGATAGTGGCACTGGGTTCAACATTGATAATTCGCTTCCCTCCTTCAATATTTGATTCAGAATCAGAATCAGCCTCTGAATCGGAAGCCTTCAGTTTGACCATGAGTGACTTCTTGGAGCAACATTCTTCGGTGTTGTGCCAAGGGATTTTATGGTACTCACACCATTTTCCCGTGTAATTCTTCATCTTCTCATTGCCCTTCTTGTGTTGTGGCTTGGAATGGTTGTCCTGAGGGTGACCATCTCAACTTGGTCCCTTGCTGTGTGGGTTGGGGCTGCCTTTTCCTTGCTTTGA
>JASDQU010815929.1:58171-71661 GCA_032191745.1 Picea mariana
CCCTTTCCGGGGCTTCAATAACATACCAGATCAGGAATTCTCAGAGCTCTGTAGTTGCTATTGGACTCCCTATAGGAGAACTCACTTCCTCAACACACTCTCTCACCTAGAGAAAGTTTCTCACATGCCTGAAAACTTTCTTCTTCTATCCACGGGCCTGACAACCTGCCTCTTCACTCTGTTCCTCAACACACGTGCATGGTGATGGCAACAACATAAACTGGACATGGGGAACGATACTAACAGGACAATACGCAGGCAACCTGTAGGGTAAAGGTACAACGAGGGTATCGATTTAGCTTGTTGCAGAGGTTTGGGGTGTTTCCAAAATTCCACAATGGTGTTCCAGGGTTATTGTGTGCTTGCTGGGTGCGCTGGTCGATCGGGGTAGTGGATGGCTAGCCTGGTTTGAATGGTGAGAATCCTTAGAGAATGGTCAGAATGGTGAGAATGTCCGAACCGTTAGAATAGTGAGAACGCCCCCCCATAAATCTGCATGCATTCTGGATGACACTTGGCTTTCCAAGAGCACATTCCCCCCCACCACTTGGAACTCGTTCCTCTCCCTAAAGGAACTTAGGGTAAATTAATATCCTCTTTACATCTTTTAGAATAATAATATATTATTCTATTAGGCTCTTAATCTTAGCCCTTTTCCCTCAATCTCTTAGCCTCCTCCCTTGCCCAACCTAGTGGAGTTTAGTCCCCCACAACTCTTTCTTTGTGGTCGGTCTACACGCAACAATGTATTTTTATTAATAATATGCATAATTACATATACAAAATCAGGTTCACTAGCCTTAGCATCTAGGATCTTCGGCCTAATAAACACATAAGTCTACCAACTTATAATTACTTGGCTCACCAGCCTATAAACATCATTACATTCATAATTACAACTAGGGCTTGTCCTTGGGATATTACAATCCCCTCCCCTTATTTTTTCACTGTCCTCAATGCAACTTAGTTACACAACATAAACAAAATTTTCAAAATATTCAAAAAGATGTGGGTATTCTACCCGCATAGCATCTTCATGCTCCCATGTTGCGTCCTTAGGACCATACCAGGTCCACTAGACCTTTACAAGCTTTATGGCCCGATTCCAGAGCTACTTGTCCTTCCGGTCCAGTATGCACACTGAGTGCACCTGTAAAGCGCCTTCTTGTTCCACTTGAATCACATTCCAATCAATCACATGATTAGCATCATGTTTATATTTATTGAGCAATGAGACTTGAAATACATTATGAATACTCAAGCATACAGACAATGCAAGCATATAAGCTACTGGTCCAATCCTTTCTAGAATTTCAAACGGTCCACAATATCTGGCTACCAACTTGGAATAGTTTCCCAGCTTCAGGGATCTTTTGTTGGATTTTACCTTCAAGAAAACATGATCAACCACTTTAAATTCCTTGTGGGTTCTGCCTTTGTCAGAATAGTTTTTCTGCCTGTCTTGGGAAGCCTTCAAATTCTGTTTAATCTTCAACATTTTCTCTTCCATTTCCTTGAGCAACTCTGGCCCAACCACTGCTCTATCAGCTGGGTTGTCCCAACTTACTGGGGTGTTTCACTTTCTTCCATAAAGTGCCTCAAATGGGCTCATCTTCAATGATGCTTGCTACCCATTGTTGTAAGCAAACTCTACCAAGTGTAGATAGTATTCCCATCTGGATGGTTTGTCCATCACATACTTTTTTAACATATCTTCTATCACTTGATTTACTCTTTCTGTTTGTCCATCAGACTCAGGATGATAGGCTGTGCTGAAGTTCAGATTTGTTCTGAACCCTTTGAATAATCCTCTCCAAAACTTTGAGGTAAATTTTGGGTCTCTGTCAGACACAATTGTCTTGGGAATACCGTGAAATCATGCTATTTCCCTCATATAAATGTCAACAACATTATTTTCCTTGCGAGTAATCTTCAATGGAATAAAATGAGCATCTTTAGTAAGCTTATCCACCACCACCATGATGGAATCATGTTGCTTGTTTGTTCTGGGTAATCATGTGATGAAATCCATTGTCACCACTTCCCACTTCCACTCAAGAATGGGTAATGGTTGTAGCAACCCAGTTGGGTGTCTATGCTCATCTTTGACCCTTTGACACTCCATACATCTGACGATGTATTCTGCAATTTCTTTCTTCATGCCTGGCCAATAGTAATGGATCTTGACTGTTGAAACTATTTTTTGATACCGAGGGTGCCCAACATAAGGCACATTATGCATCTCTTTCAAGATCATACTCCTCAATTCGTGAGAACTGGGTACACAAATTCTGTTTTTGTACAAGAGAATTCCATCACTTCCCAATTCATAATCTTCATCTTTCTACTGCATTTGACCTTTCTACAATTTAGTTACCAATTCCATGTACTGCAAATCAACTTTTGTAGCCTCAAAAATTCTGCCTATAAGATCCGTCTGATACATGCTAATGGTTGTAGCATGCAGTTCATGCACTCTCCTGCTAAGTGCATCAGCCACTTTGTTCTCCTTTCCTTTAATGTGCTTGATATCAAAGTCCTATTCACAGAGGAATTCCAACCATCTACTCTGCCTATCATTCAAAGTAGGTTGGTCAGACAAATATTTCAGACCATTATGGTCTATTCTCAGCTCAAACCTTCTTCCCATGAGGTAGTGTCTCCATTTCTTTAAAGTGTGCACTATGGCTGCCAACTCCAAATCATGAGTGGCATAGAGCCTTTCATGATATTTCAATTTCTTGGATTCAAAACATATCACAAACCCATTCTGGCCGAGGACTCCACCCAGTCCTTCTTTGCATGCCTCTGTGCAAGCCACAAATCTTCATTCGGATCTGCAATCTTTAGAATTGGAGCACTGGATAACAACTGCTTCAATTGCTGGAAGCTCATTTCACATTCTGCTGTCCATTGAAACTTCTTCCCCTTCCTTTGTAAGGAAGTGATGGGATGATCTATTCTCGAAAACCCTATAATGAACCTTCTGTAGTATCCAGCTAGACCCATTAAGGATCTGACTTCTGTCACATTCTTAGGTGTTGTCCACCCTTTAATGGCCTCAATATTTTCAGGGTCCACTTCTATCCCTTCTTCAGATATGATATGCCCCAAATAGTGAATTCTATCTTGATAAAATGAGCACTTTCTCAATTTGGCATACAACTGATGCTCTCTTAGAACTTGCAACACCATCCTCAAATGATGCTCATGTTCTTCTTCTGACTTGGAATATACAAGGATGTCATCCAAAAAGACAATGACAAACTTGTCTAAATATTCTTGGAAAACACCATTCATCAAGCACATGAAAACAACTGATGCATTTGATAACCCAAATGGCACCATTGTGAACTCATAATGACCATACCTTGTCCTGAAGGCAGTCTTGCTGATGTCTTCCTCTTTAATCCTTACATGATGGTATCCCGACCCGAGATCTATCTTTGAAAATATCCTTGCATTCTTCAACTGATCGAAGAGATCATCAATCCTTTGTAGAGGATACTTGTTCTTTATAGTCACTTTGTTCAACTGTTTGAAATCGATGCACAGTCTCAATGTCCCATCTTTCTTCTTCACAAATAACACTGGGGAACCCCAAGGTGACACGCTTGGGTATATGTACCCCTTCCTTAAAATTTCTTCAAGCTGCATTTGCAGTTCCTTTAGTTCTGGTGTGTTCATCCGGTAGGGAGCCTTTGATACTGGCGTTGCCCCAGGTATCAAATTTATAGAGAAATCAATATCTCTCTTTGGGGGTAGTCCTAGTACTTCCTTGAACACATCTTCAAAATATTATAGGATTGCATGATCCTCCAGATTTGGCACCTTATCCCTAGGTGCTTCATCCATATGGGTTGCAAATATTTGGCATCCCTTCCTGTAACACTTCTTTAGCTGCATTGCTGAGATTTTCCGGACAATAACTGCCCTGGGAATTCCTTGGACTGCTCTCTAATTTACTTCCTCATCCAAGAAAGTGAATGCCTTGTTATGATAGTCTAATATGGCATGGTGTTGGTCCAACCAATCCATACCAATTAGGCAATCATATGATCCCAAAGGCAAGATGTTCATATCTGCCTTGGTACTCAGTCCATTCATGCACACTGGACATGATTTAACCAACTTAACAACCTTCCTCTTGGCTCATGTAGCCAACTGCACCAACTAATATTTCCCATGCTTGATTCTTGGTAAAATAAATATTTCCACAACCTTAGGATATATATAGCTATGATGATCCAGACTATTTTCGGCACCAAATGAGATCAGAGATATAATAAAGAAATGCACAGAGATATCACAGATATTCAATAATATAACAGAAATGTATCAGAGATGCAACCGTAAACAGAGAGATACAGTAATACACAATTTCTATTAATGAAATAAATGTACAGAGACTGTAAAAATACAGAGTGAAAGACTCGCTAGAATGGTGGCAGCTTATCTCTGAGAAGAGATGTGACGACTACTCGCATTCGCAAGAAGATGATTACAATGAGGCTCTGAAGACCTTTTTACAATAAATAGGAATGCCCAAAACCCTAGACAACCAAAAACCTAACCCTAGGATATGAAGCGCCAAAAGTCATGTGGGCCCCGTTTGGGTAAGTTAGTACATCAACTTCCCGGGGTCGTAACTGTTGCATACGATCTCCGTTTTAGGCATATGATAGCTCGTTGGAAAGGTATCGTCGAGGAGATTTATTTTGGGGGCTCAATTATGCATTAAACCATCATTTAGAACCTCGGTCTCGAAAAACATTCATTTAGGCCCTCAAAATGGCCCCGGAAGTTAAAACCTGCTAAAAATAGTAAATTGCCAAAATTGCTAGAAAACTGTTTTGAGCTAGTCGGAAAAGGTGGGTGGCCACCAATATCCACCTGGATCATATGAATAGCCCCCAAATCAATTAAAATAGTAAAGGCATGGTCATTCATCATACTTTCAACTTCAATCATGTGTGATTAAAACTCCGCTTTCTTGTCGTCCAAGGCTGCATAGATCCTAGGTACTTTTTTGCCCATGTCCTCCACTGTTTTTGCTTGCTAAACATGGTGAAAAACTCTCACCCTGTCCTTTCTGCGAAGGAAATCTCTATACTTATGATCTCCATTACAACCCCAATATTACATAGGTGTTTTCCTTGGCCTTTTCCCACCTACTTCAGCCATCCTAGGCTCCTTCGAAACTGGCTTTCCTTGAGGAATATTTTTGAAAAATGGTGGCTTGTTTCCCTTCTGCCTTTGCTCCTTCTTAAACTTCCTCTTGTCTTCCCAAGCTCTTTGGAAAGTAGGCCTTCCCTTATGCTGATCATATAAGCATTTTTCTCTCCTTATAGTTTCTTCCAGAGTCTTGGGATCATCATATTGGATTTTTTCATTGATAAAAGGTGGCAGCCCCCTCAGATACCTCTGAATCTTGATTGTCTCCTCCTTAATGAAAGGAACATACTTCAATAGCTCTAGAAATATCCTTTTGTATTCATATATAGTCATGCTGCCTAATTTAAGTTCAAAGAACTCTTTCATCTTCTTCTCATAGTATCTCTTGGTTAAGTACTTCTTTTCAAAATGTTTCTTGAATTCCTTCCAAGTCACATTTTTCTCTTTGATGTGCTGCACTTGCACCAGATGATCCCACCATATGGATGCCTTTCCTTTAAGCTAATAGAATGCAATTCTTCCCTTTGCATGAGAATAATAGTTTTGCAATTGGAAGTACTTCCTCATGCCTAGCAGCCATGTCTCAACATCTTCATCCTTTTGGTGCTCTCCATCAAAAGTAGGGGGTTTGATCTTATTCATTTATCCTTTCAACTCATCCACCCCAGACCTCTTATGTTTCCTGACAGGGGATGGACTTGAGCTACTTTGTGGCCTCCTTTTGGAATGCCTTTGGGAGTGCTGGTGATGTCTGTTACCAGTCCTTGATCTTCTTTCCTCAACAGGGAACCTGTGGCTCCCTAATTTATTGGATTCACTTTCCTTATCCAACTTCTTTTCAATTCTTTCTAGGCTTTGCATTAACTTCATATTGTTCCTTGGCTCTCTTAAGCCTTTCGTTATCTGCTTGGTGAATTTGGACATCTTTTTGCAAATTTTTAATGATTTTCATCATGCTCACGTCTTTATCTATTTCTTCCCTATGCCCATTGGAGTTTGTTCCTTCAACTCCCAAATGGACATCCATTCCTCTAACTTCATCCTCCATACTGTAAGCATCCCATGCCTCCTCCATTTCTTCGCGCTATGTAACAATCTTGTTCGGTTTTGACAATTGCTAACTCTCCAAAATGTGCAGTCAACCGAATTTTTGTTAGGCTATTAGACTTAATAATTCTTCATAATAACTTAAATAATATGATTCAACAAAAGAATATCAAACTCTATTTTTCTATGGGTCTTTGGTGGATCAAGAATCGCCACATCTCTATCTCCAAGCCCTGTTCTGTTCTAAAATTTATTTTCAGGTGCTAGCCATTTTTTCTTCAGCCCTTAATTCACATGTGACCATGACTGTGACCAAGTGCTAATTGTTAGGTGCTTATCCAGAGCCTTGAAACTTCGGGGCTGCGAAGCTTTGGAGTTTTCCCTTTCCACACATTACAAACATCATAGAACCTTGAACGAGCGATTTCATGGAAGACAGTGGATCTACGGTCCACATTCTCTGTTAATATATATGGTGGATAGGAGTTCCGAGACTTCGAGCTTTGGTGGTTTCCAAAGCACATCACAAAAAATATCTCAGAGTGCTAAATTGGCAAACTCGCAAAGTGGGGTGGTCAACAGTCCACGACTTCCCAACATCCTACAGTTGACATTTACTATGGAACTCCAGGCTTCGGAAGTTCCAGGCTTTCCATACTCTTAATCCTTCCAGAGTACCAAGTCTCCAGACTACTACATCTGTTACCAAGTGTCATTTCCCAATCAACGATCAAGATTAACTCCGACCCTCTGGGCTTCAGGGCTCCGAGACTTCGGAGCTTTGGGGTTCCGAGACTTCGAAGGATTTATTCCTCCCTCTCAATCATGAATCAATTCTTTCAGAGTGTCAAGTCCTCAAACCTTGGGATTAGATGCCACGCATCCCTTGTGACCAACGGTTGAGATTAACTTTGACCTTTGGACCTTCAAGAGTTCTCTACTCAATGCTAACTATAACACCTTTCCTCCGGAGTACCAAGTCTCCGGACTTCACGATCTGGCGCCACACATCTACTAGGGTCAAGTTATCATGGGCCCAGTCTAGTTAAATTCTTTGCCAAGGTTTTAACTAATTTATGTATCCATCAGGGGTCCCACTACCCATGCTTGAGAGGAGTTCCATGTGGTGAAATACTAGAGGCAGACACGTGGCCCAATAAAACAAGTGACACGTGTCATGTTCTAACTGGCATTTCAATATTTGAAAGTACATGAATCACTGCCACATGGCATGTAACCTATCTATCCACATCATCTTGGGTGATGTCAGCAGGCCATGCCACTTCGGGACTTTGGGATTCGAAATATTTACACTTGCACACTCCAATTATCTCAAACGTCGAACTCCTGAACTAGGTAATCTTTTGACACATGTCTCTTTTTATGAACGGCCTGGATTAACTCCGGACTTTGAGACTTCAGGAGTTTTCACTCTAGCACACTCCAATTCTCCGGAAGTGCCGAACTCTCAAACTGCTGTGAGATATACGACTCACAATCACTTGCGTGTAAATCTGACGACAAAGATCTGTTATTTTCACCACTGTTCCTTACCTTGTTTCTCTTGACTCAATCTAACGGCTCTGATATGTCCTTGGCCAAATCCAACGGTAACACTTGTCCCCATATCTACGGTGTAGATCCACTCCAGGACTTCAAAAATTCGGGTTTCAGCCCCTTTTTCTCTATAACACATAAACTTGGCCGACGTCGCGAAGTCCGAAGGAATTGGAGTTTAACTCTTATGCACCTTTTTCCATATGTGACAACTGGAAAAAGTTGGCCTTTCTCTTGCGTAGATCTTACACCCCAAGTCAAACCTTGTGGCCCAACCCAACGGTTGTTGCGACTTCTTTTTATGATGCCATTCCATAAACCGTTATACCTCCTGAACTTCTGAACACATCCCAAGTGTTCACATGGTGCCTTCTTGGCACTCATGGATGCTCTGAGGTTCATATTTTGTCCCTCTCGACACAATTAACTCTAAAAAATTTGTTTCATTAATCACTACCATGGCCCATCCAGGATCAGTGTCGAAACCTTGGCTCTGATACCAATTTGTAATGTCCCCAACCACCAACAGGTTGGGCAACGTCATGGAGTAAACATCTTTCTGCTCTGATACCAATTTGTAACGTCCCCAACCACCAACAGGTCGGGCAACGTCACATAGTAAACATATTTTTTCTCTGATACCAATTTGTAACGTCCCCAACCACCAACAGGTTAGGCAATGCCACTCCAGAAAACTATCATGCTCAAATACACACACACACACACATATTTAGTGCAATTTTCAACCGGACATAAACATTTTGTTCATACATAGATTAATGCAGAAGAGAAAATAAACATACAAATTTACAGATGATTTACATTCTGCTATCACACAACATAATGCAGAAATAACAGTACAACCATGCATATAGTATTCACAGGAAAACCCATAAATATAACATCATATACAAGCAATACTCATCATTATAGTATGTACAAATACACAACATGTAAATGAAAAGAGGATTGGTAATTATATTTTAATTAAAGTACACCAACTACGTGAAGACCTTCCACGAAACTCCTAGCCTTAGACCATGCTGCTCATCACTCTCATCAGTGGGTCACCCCCGAGCTGGGACGAAGCTCCATTGGGCAAGGGATTCCTAGGCTAGGCATGGACAACAGGAAGTTGCATAGTACAACAGGAAGGATTTCCTCCAAGGAGACACTTACACCCACAACTTACAAAATCTCATTCTCCACATGCCTGTCACACCCCAGGAGTGTACACCTTCACTGTCACACAATCCATCAACTGCTACACCTCCCTTTCCGTGGCTTCAAAAACAGGTCAGATCGGGAATCCTTAGAGCTCTATAGATGCTACTAGACTCCCTCAACACACTCTCTCACTTGGAGAGAGTTGCTCACAGGCATGACAACCTTCTTCTTCTATCCACGGGCCTTACAACCCACCTTTTCACTCTATTCCTCAACACACAGGCATGGTGATGACAACAACATAAACTGGACGTGGGGAACGATACTGACAAGAAAATACGCAGGCAACCCACATGGTATAGGTACAATGAGGGTATCAATTCGGCTTATTGCAGAGGTTCGGGGTGTTTCCAGAATTCCACAAAGGCGTTACAGGGCTACTGTGTGCTTGTTGGGTGCCCTGGTCAATCGGGGTAGCGGATGGCCAGCCTGGTTCGAATGCTGAGAATCCTCAGAGAATGGTCAGCATGGTGGGAATTTCTGAACCATCAGAATCGTGAGAACGCCCCCCCATAAATCTTCATACGTTTTGGATGACACTTGTCTCTCCAGGAACACGTTCCCCCCCACCAATTGAAACTCGTTCCTCCCCCTAAAGGAACTTAGGGTAAATTAATATCCTCTTTACAACTTTTAGAATAATAATATATTATTCTATTAGGCTCTTAATCTTAGCCCTTTTCCCTCAATCTCTTAGCCTCCTCCCTTGTCCAACCTAGTGGAGTTTAGTCCACCATAACTCTTTTTTCAAGGTCGGTCTACACACAACGATGTATTTTTATTAATAATATGCATAATTACATATAAAAAATCAGGCCCACTGGCCTTAGCATCTAGGCTCTCTGGCCTAATAAACACATAATTCCACCAGCTTATAATTACTTGGCTCACCAGCCTATAAACACCATTACATTCATAATTACAACCGAGGCTCGGCCTTGGGATATTACAGGGAACGGTCTTGAGGAGTGAAAAACTGATCTTTTCCCTATCAGAAAAATTGTGGACCGAAAAATACCCTTCGAGCAGATTCAACCATTTATCTACAACATCTGCATCTATCAGTCCTTCAAATAATGGAATATCAAAATTTACCTGTACCTTGAAGGGGGTTGCATAGCCTCTTGATGTAGATGCCTCTCCTGTGGGAAACCGTTGAAGGCTCTAGGCAAAGTTGTCCATCATTTCGTTCCTTTGTCGCACAAGGGCTTCTTGGAGCAACATTTTAATAGGATCTCCTGCTCCATCATATTTATTTTCTTCCCCCATGGGTTGTTTTCGGGCTCGACACGACCGATCTTGCAATGGACCGATTGGTTTGAGTCCCAACTTCTTGTACCCAGATCTTGTCAGGTACATGCACAGAGAAAAATAAATGAAGAGCAGACCACTCTGATACCACTGATATGGATTTAGGAGAAAAACGAACTGATTAACAGACTAAATACAATAAACACAGAGATATGAAGAATAACAAAGATATCCAATGAACAATATATTCTATTGAATAATGAAATACATTGAAAATGTAAAACTACATAATTGAAACACTTGCTTGAATGGTGGTAGCTATCTCTGATAAGAGATGTGACTGCCACGCACATCCGTCTGAGCAAAATGGATTACAATGAGGCTATAGAGGTATTTTTGATATTACTCATGAATTCCAAAACCATAGACATAAAAAAACCTAATCCTAGAAGGTGAAACGCCAAAAGTCATGTGGGCCCCTATGGGTAAGTTGGTGTAAGTTGGTACCTCAACTTCCCAGGGTCATAACTTTTGCATACGACCTCTGTTTTAGATGTGTGATAGCCCGTTGGAAAGGTCTTTAAGAGAAATACACATTCCACCATCAAACTTTCACTCTGTCTACAATTTGACTGTGGCAAGCCAAAAACAAATGTTTAGGGCCCCAAAACGGCCCTAGAAGTACAACAAGATGTGCTCACATGAAAACATACAAAATAAGCCAGTTGGATTAGGTGAGAGGTCATCAATATCCACCTGGAGGATGTGTGGGGGTTCAGAAATCCCCAAAAGTGTGCAACTAACAATTACAAAGAAGTACAAAAGAACGTGCTAAACAAAAGTGAATAAGAGGAGCCAGTTGGAATAGGTGGGTGGCCACCAATATCCACCTGGATCGCCAACATACCAAAAACACCTGCACAAGACAAGAACTTGTTAACTTGGAATATATCAAGAAAATGATTGAAGATCATATAAATTTGATCATGTGAACAAAAATATCTTGTGTACATGTGTAACATGTATATATAGACACACCTGTGTACATCCTTTGACGGATTATTTTCATGGATTAACACCAGTTTTCACCATTCAACAACTTGATCAACAGATTCAAATCGATTGGCATGAGGGTTCATCTGATACCTTTGAAGTGCTCATTTTACACACACCCTTGCATCGTCGTGCTCTCCTTTTCCATGACCAGTCTCAAAAAAATTCCAACAATGTGTAATGTTTGATTTCTTATGAAGACGACACAACCAATAGAATGATCATGAAGATTTGAACTGACCCACACATCCATCTGACCATATCCAATCTTGATCGAATCCGATCCCACGTTCTTTCAATGAATCATAAAATTTATCAACACAATGTTGTACATAATGTGTATCGTGTGCTCTATTATCACTTATATAAATATAATATTCTTTAATAACATGTCGATTGTCATTGGTGCTTTCTATGTTATCAATACTCTATTGAGCATGTCTATATAGAACGTGGACAAATAAAGTGACTTGATCATAATGATAATATTCACTCTGTATTTCTTTTTGTGCAACGAATGTGTAATTCTCTGCAAAATCAACTACAGATAAAAGTGTCCTTGGTGGAAACACTTCACGGAATTGTTTGAATAGTAGGCCTTGCCATCGAGCTCTATGTGAATGTTTGGTGTATTTATAAATTTCTTCCTCAAAATTATTCAAAAAATCTATCACACAGATTTTATCTACTTTCAAATCAATCCTTTTAAAAATAACATTTGAAAAATGTGGATCCGTGCTACTGATATATTCATATCTCTTCCAATTGTCTGTTATATTAGAAAATGATTGATCATTCATATCAATAGGATACTTTGAGTGAAACAAATTTAGATTTCCACAACGATCAGATTTATTTCCACCAACACATTTTTTTTGGTAAAATAATTCATCACTTTCTCTTTCACATAGAATTCAGATATAAAAGCATGGAAGGTGGAAGGAGGAGGTGAACCTGGCCATAAAGTTTTACCAAAATCAAGAAAAGTGTCGTAATATAACTCAAATTCCACATGATAATGACAACAACAAGTGTCATGGACAATGATGGGTCTAACAAACCATGGTTTTTGTTGCACAATTGTATTGATGGAAATTTTAACTTCTTTGTGCTCTTCTTTGAACTTATTGAACAATTCTATTTTTGTCATTGGCAATATATGTTTTGGATGTTCTTCATATTGTTTTTGTACTATTCCTTTTTGCAACACATCCCTTGTATGTGGTGAAACACGAGATTCTGCCAACCAACAATTACAGGCCGATTCTTTAACATTTTCTGCAAGTCTATCTTTGTAGGGTTGTCTAGAAATAACTATCCAACAAACAAGTTCATCATTTGCATCTATTTGCAATCGAAATTTTCTATGTCTGTACAATGTTTTTCTTGAGGTTCCCATAGCTTTTTCCATGTGTTGTGTCAAACAATCTTTTATATTTCTATATCAAACAACTGTTGTTTGTATCATTCTACGTGCAACACTGACATCTTTTTTTCGAGATTTTCCAAAAGATTTTAATACACTAGTTATATTATCAAAGACATTCTGTTTCACCTTTGTATCTTTTGTCGACTTTTGAATACCCAATAATGATGTAGATTCTTTTAACTTTCTTGACTTTATTAGACAAAGTAAAAGTTGAGCTTGTACTGTTACTGATTCATCTTTGAAAAAAGTATTATACATATTCTTAGTTCGATATCTTATATAAAGCTTAGCTCCTTTCTTCCCAAATTTGTCAGTATCAACATTGTCAGACAATTGGCTTAGGTTGATGGAAAGTTGCTATGGAGTGTTGGTTGTCATTGATGTCAACCATTGGAGAGTGATATTGTAGATTGATGTCAACCCTTGGAGAAAGTACCATAGTGAATTCCGATAGCACAAAGGTTTGGGTAATGGACCCAAGTTTGTTTGATGTATAATGATATGCGTTTGAATATATTTCAAGGTAAGACTATTCTAGATGGGTATTACATGTCATGCCATTTCTGGTGGTATGTGGATCATCACATAACTCGTCATGGTTAGAGAGTTATGGCCATGTGAAGTTGGAGAACCCAGGTTTGGGTAATGGACCCAAGTTTGTTTGATGTATAATGGTATGAGTTTTGATATATTTGCAGGTAAGCATATTCTAGATGGATATTACATGTCATGCCATTTTTGGTGGTATGTG
>JASDQU010815930.1:0-36469 GCA_032191745.1 Picea mariana
CAAGTATTTCCGCAGGACAATATATATGCAACCTGCGTACTATCTTCAAAAGTGTGATTTTGAGAAGCTGATAAGTGTAACTTTCTTCATGAAAATGATCTTAAAGAAGAGTTAGATCTTCCATCACCATGTCATTATCATGTCATCATCTCGATAACCAAAAATGTGGATAACACTTAAGCTCTCTAAAATGTGTGATACCTGAACTTATAACCTATAGATGGATAGGGGCTAAGGAATCTACGACCCCCCCTCTCTTCATAAAGGTTTTATGTTGCATAATGGCTGGAAATGACTTTGGTGACTCTCCCCTGAACCAGAGATCTAGCCCAATTTCCCTCTTTAGGAAGGTTTTGTGAGATTTACCCCATCTGACTTGGCTCTAAGTAAATGACAGAAATTCCTGAAACTATATGTCACCTATGAATGGGCCAGGGTTATCTTTCCTTTCTTCTTCCAGAATGAATAATGAAAGTATAACTCACACAGAAGGTATTGTACCTTTTCATCCTACTCTCTGAAACATGAAATAAACTCAAGTACAATGGAAAATGAAATGGGTTTACCTTCTCTGATGGCCTTCACTCTCAATAACATATATCGTTCCAACAAGAATAAAGTGTAATTGGTGGCATGGGCTCTGCAATTGATATCATCAGAGTAGAAATCACATATTTCTTTGATTTTCTCCAAAGATTTTTCCAATTGGGTTTGTGCCTTCTTTACCATCCCTTGGTCTCTGGTGAGCTCAACATAGGTCTCACTCTCTGTTGTTGTCATGTCCCTCAGTTGTTTAACAATATTTTGATGTTCAGGCCTAGTGACCATCTCATCTTGGTGTTGGGCCAATGCTCATTGGGCTTGTCCCTGCTCTACCTTTAGCTTATCAATGGTGACACCCTGTGCTTGAGATTGGGATGCTTGGTATTCTTCCATAGCACCCATATCCTCCCTGGATTGAGTTAATGCTTTTTGGGCCTATGTAAGATTTGCTTCCAGTCTGTTTACAATAACACTCTGTTTCTGGGACTAGAGTGCCTGATTCTCTGCCATAGTCAACAATTCATTTATGTTTTGAATCAAGGTTTCTTGAGACTGCATCAATTCTTCCTCCAATCTCCTAATGGTAGCATTCTTCTCAAGGAGTTGAGTTGTTTCCTCTAAGACTGGGGTGTCTGTCTGCACCTCAACATCAATTGTTTCTATAGCTATCATTATTTCCTGTGTTTCTAAGGGAATTACTTTCTAATTTTGAGCTACTTCCTCTTCAACTACTATTTCTTCAGGGTCTGTCTGTATCCCTATAGAATTTGTAGTGACTGCTTCTTTAGGAAGAGGGTTTATTCCTTGCACTCTGGCCCTTTTGTCTTTCTTTCTTCTATGGGCCTTATCTTCTTGTTCTATCTTCCTCCTCAATTCTTTCATAATTTCCTTGATTTTACCCACCTTCTACTTTAATACTTCAGCCTTCTTAGCCTTTTTCTTCAACAATTTGTTTTCTTTTTTTAACTTTCTAATTTTCTTATGGATCTTGGTTGATTTCTATTTATGAGAGGTCTCAATGTCTTCTTCATTCTGACCAGCAGATGGTTGTTCCCCTATTCCTTCCAAATATTCTGTCTGTCCAAGAGGACTTCTCATTTCAAAATGAGGTTCTTCCTGTGTTGTGTCCTCTGGGGAAGACATTTCAATATCAGGAAAATATTCAACTAGTTTTGAAGAGGAGGCTTGTTCTGGGCATTTTTCTGGATTATTTGTGCGATAATTGAGGTTTCTAAGCTCCCCAAAACCTGAGCTATCTCTACCTCATATATCTTCAAAAATTGTTTTGTTAGATGCTCTAATGCCGGTTGGGTGTCTTCCTAATCATTCCTTTGTGAGGTATGTTATGATTGCCCAATTTCTTGAACATTTTCCTGTAGAGACTATTCTGTAAAATTCTGAAGTTCTTCAGGTTGTTTTGTTGTATCCTGAATTGCTTCAGTCGTTTCCTGAATTCGTCTACTCCTCCTCCTTGTCTCATGATGGTTTTAGGGGAAATCGTTGCTCTCTTCCTCTTTTTCATTAATTCCTGTGTTTGTGAGGTCTAGGCCTCTGTGATTTGGGCAGGGTCTGCCTCAACTTCAGTTTGAGGAGATGAAATTTCTCTTTGGGCGGTAGTCTCCTCTACCTATCTATCTTCAATTTCCTACGGTGGGTATTCATGGAATTATTCAGACTGCTCTAGTTGTGGAGGTCTATTGGCCTCAATCAGACTATCCCAGGTCAATTGAGTTTGAATCAGTGCTTTATTTGTTATCAATTTAACTAATCTATGGTGGTTGATAATAGTAATAGGATCCTTGGACTTTTGTGTTCTTAAGGCAACCTCATGTAATATGGCATTCAGGAAGAAAGGTAGATTAAGTACTAATTGTTGTTTTAAGGCTGCCAACAATTTGAGGTGGCGAGGTCGAATCACATCGTATTGTCCATCACAGGTGATGTACCACTAAATTACCCCTGCCAKTTCCTTCCATGGTTCCTTGAGGGTACTGGGATTAAGTCCCTTTCCCTTATTATCCAATTCTTCCCCAGGGTCTGTGAAAGTTTCCACAGTTTCCTTCAGCGATGTGTATCCTCCTGTCCACTGAATACCCATSTTAGGGAGGCCTATGACCTCTGCTAATATTTCTGGGGTGACTGAGATTCGTATGCCTTGCACCATAGAGATTTCTCCTTTCATATTCTAAAAGAATTCAAGTGTGACATTCGTTTCATATCCTTGCAAACAGTTGAAGTACTCTGTCCACCCCAGACGGTGAAGGATTTCTCTTTCCTACTCTGTAACCTGTAGTAAAGTTGGCTCCCTGCGCACACTTCTGCCACCCATTTTTGTGAGAAAATGTGAACGATTATCGTTCCTGGTAGTAGACTTGTTTAGACTATCTTGGAGGAAAAATTACTGAAAATAGCAAATATCAGAGAACAACAAGTGTTTACAAATGTGGGTATTTATTACAATAATTACTATCTTATTGAGAAGTGTGTCGAGCGTCCACTCCCCTCATTAATGTAGAGGTTGGCCTCGACCGTCAGCGTAGGGGAATGTAATGATTGTAGGTATTTATGGTGAGGGGTAATGATTGTACTGTCGTTGCCAATGGGGATCAATCATTAATTTTCAAACAACATATTTTAACGGTAATCATTAAACGTTAGTCCTCTTTCATGGAAAAAATTTGAATTTAATATACCTATACTAAAAAAGAATGCTTTAAGGATACATAATCCGAATAAATTAAATCTGTTCATTTAAATAATATCCCACATATCATAATGTTGTTACTTTTCCGTTTTATTGAATACAGTTGAAATGATAGCCTCGTTATTGAGTGAAGGAAATCTAGAGACATCCATAAAATTGGCATTTAAGGTAAACTTCCATACCATAGGCAAAGCCACTGCTTCCAACAGGTGTCCATAGCCTCAACAGGGTTACCTTTTAACTCTTAGATGATCCTGTATCCTTGATAAATATTTGAATCATCTTTTCCAAAAAGACCACTATCCTGGTTTGGTAGCCAGATGGTGATAATGCCACTCACTAGATTGTAACTTAAGTGAACAAATCGGCTCGTGATGAGACCCCTTGTCCTTTGACGAGAAAATTTCAAAGGCCATTTCCCTGGTGCGGTAGCCATAATGGGAATGTCACTTATGTTATTATCCTATGATCATGGTAGGTTGGCTCGTGATGAGACCCCCTATTCTTTGTGGAAATTTTTTATTTTAATATTATATATATATATATATATATATATATATATATGAATCGTCTTTTCCTGAAAAAAGACCATTATCCTGTTTTGGTATCCAGATGATGATAATTCCACTCACTAGAGTGTAACTTAAGTGAACAAGCCAACTCGTTATGAGACCTCTTGTCCTTAGACAAAAGAAAATGTCAAAGGCCATTGCCCTAGTGTGGTAGCCATAGTGGGAATGTCACTTAGGTTAGTATCTTATGATCGTGGTAGGTTGGCTCGTGATGAGACCCCCTATTCTTTGTGGGAAAAAAAAATTATTTCTTTTTCTTTTTAGAAGTGTATTAAGGGAGGCTCATCTACTCCTTAAGAGTAAGGGATGGCGTAAAGAAGTGTAAGGATGCCAAGTAAAAGTGTGCCTAATATTCCTTATTATAATATAAAGGAAGATATCATTCAAGTGTATTTGTATGTATAAGAAAAAAGAAACGAACTATGGTGGTTATAGGTTATGAACAAGGTTTAATATATTTCGAAGAAAGTAATACAAAAAAAAATTTGATAAGGTGTGGGAGATAATCCACAAAATAATGACAGATCGTTGTGATGATAATTAGAAATAATGATGGTGAAAATTATTTGGTGAAAGTCGTACCCCAAAGGAATGGCTTGGCGTTTTATCAGCAATGTAGGGAAGAAATGGCGAAATGAACAACAGGTGTGAAAAAAGGAACAACAAGTGTTCAAAAAGGAACAGCGGGCATGCAGAAGGAACAACATGTGTTCAAAAGGAACAACGGGCACGCAAAAGGAACAACGGGCACGCAAAAGGAACATCAAGTGTTTAAAAGAGATAGCGGGTGTGCCAAAGGAACAACATGTGTGCAAAAGGAACAACAAGTGTTCAAAAGGAACAATGGGCATGCAAAAGGAATGACAATTGTTCCGTTCAAAGGAATAGCAAGCCTGCAAAAAGGAACAACAAGTGTTCAAAAGGAACAATGGGTGCACAAAAGGAACAACAAGTGTTCAAAAGGAACAATGGGCACGCAAAAGGAACAACAGGCACGCAAAAGGAACAACAAGTGTTCAAAAGGAACATCGGGTGCGCAAAAGGAACATCAAGCGCACAAAAGGAACAATAGGCACGCAAAAGGAACAACAAGTGTTCAATATTTGCCTGTTTACTGCTGTAAAAAAAATGGTGGATTTTCCATGAAAGACAAGGTCTCTGTGACAAGGTAAAGCAAGAGTGAGGAACATAAATGAGTGTTGGTTGTGTTCATTATGAGTTTCTCAAGTGGATTTCATAATAATAAACAAAAAGGAAACTAATAACACAATATGTTCTACGAGAAAGCTATATACAATATGTACAATGTCAACAAAATTCATCATTTATGGAGTTGGGGTCGCTGGTTTACCTTCTCAGCCAGCCAAAATTTGAATGGTAGGGTCTTTACTTACTTCTTGGTAGAAGGATTCTTTTGAAGGCAGATGATGGTAAAGTCATAGCGGGTGTCCATTGACCCAAAATGGAGATCCAGACCTGTCGATGGTGCTTAACGTGACTGTTCCATTATCATGGACTTCATTGATTTCCTATGGTCCCAGCGACCATGTCTATAATTTTGCCGGAAAATCCTGAAATATGGAATCATATAGGAGCACCTAAACACCTTTTTTAAATGATTTTTTATTGATATGCTTGTCATGCCAGGTTGTTCTCTGTTACTGAATAACAGTTGTGCACTCTATAGCAGACAGGCGTGCTTCATCCAATTCATTGATTTGTTGAAGGCGTTGTTTATGTGCTTCTGTAAGATCCAGTCTGATTTCCTGGGCCATCCTTAGAGTCTTGATATCAAACTCGATTGGTAAGATGGTTTATTTTCCATAGACTAAGTGATAAGGAGAGTATCTAGTGGTGTTACGCCATGTTTTCCGGTAAGCCCACAAGGCATTTGGGAGCTCAGAAGTCCAATTATGTCTGTTTGTTGAGACAGTCTTTGTCAGGGTTGCCTCCAGGACTTTATTAGTGCTTTCCACTTGCCCATTTACTTGTGGATGGTGTGGAGAAGTAATTATGTGTTTAATATTATAATTATATAGGGTGGTGGTGATTCTATGAGCTGTAAATTGTGACCCCTCATAAGTAATTACCTCTCTTGGTAGTCCATAGCATACGAATAATTTGGAAAGAAATTTGATGACTACTTCTTCTGTTGCATTTGGTAAGGATTTTGCCTCTACCCATTTAGTCATGTAGTCCATTGCAACTAGAATATAGGCCTTCTGATTTGACTTTGGATTAAAGGGGCCAATGAAGTCTAGTCCCCATCTCTCAAATGGTTCTACAACTACTTGTGCTTTCAAAGGAATTTCATCAGTGTGATCTGGTTTTCCCATCCGTTGACAACTATCGCAGGTCTGGACATATTTCTTCGCGTCTCTAAATATTGAGGGCCAATAATAGCCCATCTGCAAAATTTTGTGTCCAGTCCTGCAGTCTGCAAAATGCCCACCACAGGGCTCATCATGTCTGACCTTTAGTATGTCGTATATTTCATCATCTCATATGCATCTGTGGATCTGGAGATCATCTCCTATGTGGAAGATATATCCGCTGATCCAGGAAAATCGTGCACTATGCTGGACGATCAGTTTTCTTTCCCTTGATCATAGATGTGTCGGTAATCTTCTTTCCACCAGATAATTTGCCACATCAATGTACCAAGGTGGCTTTGTAGTAATGACAAATAGATGCTCGTCTAGAAATTGATCTTCAACTGTTAAGGAGTCATCTATTTTGGGTATGTGGGATAGGAAGTCTGCGACAAGATTTTCTCTCCCGGGTCGATCTTTGATGGTGATGTCAAATTCCTGCAATAGTAATAACCATCGAGTGACCCATCCATTAGTAATCAGTTTATTAGCTAGATATATGATATCAGAATGATCAGTGTACAGAATAACTTGATAGCCTGTTATATAATGACGAAATTTATTGATGGCATGTATAACAACTAAAAACTCTTTTACTGTCACTGTATAATTAAGTTCAGCTGGAGTAAGATTCTTTCTAATAAAATAAATGGCGTAGGGTTTCTTGTCTTCTTCCTGTCCGAGGACAGCGCCTATGGCAATATCTGATACATCGGTGCAGATGTGAAATGGTATTTTCCAATTTGGTCCCCTCAACACCGGTGTTGTCGAGATCAGCTTCTTGAGTCCTACAAATGCCAAATCACACTTGCCAGACCACTGAAACTCTACATTACCATTCAAAGCATGTAAAGGTGCAGCGGTTCTTGCAAAATTTTCCATAAATCTACGATAGTATCCTAAAGTGCCAAGGAAAGTACGTACCTCAGGTTGTGTGTGTGGTGTAGGTAGATTAAGGATTACCTCTATTTATTTTGGATCTACTCTAATTCCATATGTAGAGATATAATGCCCTAGTACCACACCTTCCGTCATCATCATGTGACATTTTTCATGTCTTAAACATATCTTGGTCACAATGCACCGTTCTAGTACCTTCTCCAGATTATTCAGTGCTTGATCAAAGTCATCGCCATAAGGAGTGAAATCATCCATATAGACTTAAAGTCCGTCACTGATCATATCATTGAATATGCTCAGAATGGACCTTTGAAAAGTGGCTGGAGCATTACAAAGTCCAAAGGGCAATACTCTGTATGAAAAGGTGCCCCAGAGGCATGTGAATGTAGTTTTATCTTGATCTTCTAGGGCAATCTGAATCTAATTGTACCCACTAAAACTGTCTAGGAAAGAAAATAATTTCTTCCCTGCCAAAGTATCCAAGACCTAATCAATGAAAGGAAAATGGAAGTGGTCTTTTTGAGTGGCTTTGTTAAGTTCCCTGTAGTCAACACAGATTCTCCATTTCCCATTTTTATTTTGGACAATCACTAATGGGGAAACCCACCGACTATCTAAGATGGGATATATAAAATCTACGTCCAACAACTTTTGTAATTCTTCTTTAATGATATCCCTGAGGTGAGGATTCAATCTTCTATGTGGTTGTCGGATAGGTCGGGCATCTTTCTCAACATAAATGTGGTGTGTGCAAAGTTGCAGATCAATACCTTTCATATCAAATTACTCCCAGACAAAAGCTTGTTGGTATTTGGAGAGGGCTTGAATTATGTTTTGTTGTTTTTGTTCATCTAAATTGGCATTGATGTTCAGAGACCTCCCTGGTGCAATCTCAATGGATTTTTTGTTATGAACAGCTGTAGTTGGAATTTGTTGTTCCATTAAATCTTCCAGCAGGTCTCCCTATGCTTCACAGTCTAGAACACTTGGAGCATCTAGCAGGTTGGGTTGCTCATGGTGGTTGGGCTATTAATAAACCCACTGATTATGTCATCCTCTAGCTGGTTTTTAAGTCTGATGGATTCTTCCAGCATAAGAGTGGCTCGTAAATCCTTTTCTGGATATCGTGGTGGTGGCAATTGTGGATATACAAAAGTTGGGCTTGGATTGGCAGGAGGATATAAGATGACATTCTTTGTGATACCCCTCTAGCGATTGTCATATTATCCATTTAGCATCCTATGTATGCATCTGTTGTTGTGAGCCTTGGCCTGCCCAGTATCAATGGATGCCCTTCAAGTCCACTTCTTGGGTTGATGATGAGGAAGTCCACCAGATATGCCCAAGAGTTGATGGAGATGGCTATATCATGTAATGTGCCAACTGGTTGAACCACCAATCGATCTGCCAACTGCAACATAATTGCGGTGGGTTTGAAGGAGTCAAAACCCAGGGTATTACAGGTTTCCATAGTCAGGATGTTGATGGATGCTCCCAAATCAACTAGCATATTTCGAAAAGAACAACCCTGGATCTGAACTGTTACTATGGGATTCCCTGGATCTACATATTTGACTGGTTCTTGTCTACCTAAAATTAGATCAGACAAGGCTCCTACGACGTGGACTGTTGATGATGGATCTTTAATTTTTCTGACGGGCTTTCTCCAACATAGCTCCTTGATCGTCTTTGTGTAAATTGGGATGTCTTGAAGATCTTGCAAGAGTGGAATCTTGATATATAAATTCTTGAGTTCCCCGACAATGTCAAAGTTCGGATATACGACTGGTTTTGATATCATCAATATTTCGAGGAATGGAGGGGAGGGAGTTGCATCCTTATAAGGATCTTGTGATTCTACTGTGTTTCCCCCCTACTCGATTTCTTCTGTTATTACCACATTTGAGGGTGTTATTGCTGTTTTTTTTTCATTCTCCTTCTCTTGAAAAACGTTATTTTCTTCAGGAGAGATTATGCACCCAGATCTCAACCGTAGTTCATTGCACCCTACCGAGCTGGTTTCACCTTCCCCATTCTCCATAATCTGGACGATCTGAGTCGGTCTGTTATTTGGATTTGGGTGAGGTTGGGCTGGTAATTGAGGGTGCAATTGTGATTGCGGGTTCTGGGGTAGTTGGAGTGATCCTTGTAACGTGGGTTGAGTTTGAGGGGCCATGCCCATGGGTTGGTTGTTTATCCTCATGAGGAGTTTCCAATTCTGATTCCAATTTGGGTTTTGGGCAATCGTGTTGGGCCACTGTGAAGGGTATATGTTGTTATTTGAGTTTTTATAGGATGAGGTGGGATATTTTGAGTTAGGCCAAGTGAAATTTGCAGTTGGTTGATTCTGTTAGGAAGGATTTGCAGTAGGCTGGTTTTGCTAAGTGGGATTTACAAGTGGGTATTGTCGGGGCTTCCAGTTCTGATTAGTAAATGGCTGGCCCTACCATGAGTTACCAGAAGCTTGCTGCTGATTATACTGTCCAGAGAAGAAAGAGGAAGGGTCCTGTAGTTTATTTGGAGTTCGATTCTTCCATTGACGACGCTGAGCCATCATATATAATGACTCTGTTTCTTCTTCCACTTCTCTAAAGATAGATTTCAGTCCAGGGAGTGATGGGCATTGTTTCTTGTCATGATCCTTGGCACAGATAGTGCAAACCCGAACCACATCCAAAGGGAAATCCCTTGGACCATGTTTTCTTCTGCATCTGTGGCAAAATATGGCCAAAGTTTGTTCTTCTTCTGTTTTTTTCTGTTTGGCTTGCAATACATCCAATTGTGTAGTCAGAGTGCTTAGAATATCTATTTTGAATTTTTCTAAGAGATTACCAACTTTAGCTCACGTAACACCCCCGTTGGTAGTATTGCTATTTCTGGCGAGGGAGGTATGCATCCCTGATCTGGTCCGTGAACTTCCTCTTGAGCACCTGATGCACAATAGGATGATGTCATCATACGTTTCTTGATAAATGTCACCCTTCCCCATTAAATTCAATGTTTCTACCCATTCATCTTTCATACCCTTAATCGGAGTTTCCTTAAGTACTTCACCTAGTAACATACCATAGGGTGATCTTTGTAAATTATACTGAAATCTCTCAACATAATCTTCTAATGATTCATTTTCTTTTGCAGTCATTTGAAAGATTTTATCTTTTAAGTCTCTGGTTCTACAATAATCCTGATATTTTTTCAATAAGGCATGTTTCATCTCATCCCATGAGTTTATAGTTTCTCCCCCTAATCCCATAAACCAGCGTAGAGCTGCTCCTTTCAAAGTGGAGGGGAACAACTTTAATTTTTCGGGTTCAAAGGTGTAATCATACCCTCTACATAGGACATCAAATTCAAATAAGAATGCGTCTGGGTCTTCTAAGATTAATCCATGAAAGGTTGGCAGGTTTTGTAGGGGAATTTCCTTCATGGGGGCATTGGCGATTAGATCAACTATCGGATATTCCAATGTGGACGTCTAGGGACGTTGTTGATTTTGTTGTGCCATTTGATTGAAAATATGCCAGAAATATTCAGGGATTTATTGATCCAGATATTTTATTCGAATTGGTTGGTTATATGATCCTCTAGGGGATTTGATTGCACTCTCTATATCTGGGATTTCAGGTATGCCTTCTTCTTTCACATGAGATTCAAGATCAGGTGGTGGGTCTGCATTAGCTATCTTGCTAGTTTCTCCTTATCCTTCCTCTATATTACAAGAGTTTCCCTCTTTTAAAGGGTTGAGGGGTAGAATATATGTTCTCTGAAAGATTTTCTCAGTCCCTTCATTTTTTTATGAATCTCATCGTGGGCTGCAGTTGGTGAAAATGCTACCTGAGGGATTTGGGTAGATGCTTTTCAAGGTCTAACCAAATCTTGAGATTCTTCTTTTTGGATGATGTCGTCTATGAAAGTGCTTCTTCTAGGGAGCACCGAGCCCTGGGCTTTGGTAATTTTCGGTGGGGGTTTTGTTTTTTCAAGATCTTTCTTCTTAGTCATACACACTTCACACAAAAAAGAAAATCAAGAAGAAAAAAACCTATGCAACCTCTTAATGCGTTAGCTAGAGGTAGGCGTTGGCATAAGCATCTTACTTATTGCCTACATAGGTTCTTACCTTTCGTCTTCAATACCTCATCCTCCAGAGGCACAATCTATGCTACCTTTGATATTCTTCCCCGGCAACGACGCCAAAATGTTGGGGTCTAAATATGTCTAAAAACAACCTTAGTTTGACATTAATTTATCAACCCGAGGATTCATCTTTTATCTCAAAAATATCAACAAAGTCTATGCAGATAGCTTGTAGAGGATAAAATCGTGTAGTTAAAGCAAATCTGAGTTTATCAACAAACAAGTTCCTCAAAAATTCATTAAAGATTCTAGGAATTGAAATCTAATGCTGTGCAATGGAAAGGAACTAACTAATCTATTGAATTCATTTTAACTAAAAGCAGTAATTGAATCTAAATAAAGACTTGCAGAATTGACTATTGCTATGAATCAAATTATTGGAAAGGAAAAGGCAAATTACTCTATCTATGGAAAGAAACAATGACTGTAATCTAATCGAAAGAGACAACAATTATACTTGTATTGAAAGGAACAACAACTATATCTTAACGGCAAGGAAAAACAAATGTAAACTAATTTAAAGGAACAACAATTGTGAATCTAAGTAAAAGGAACAATGCATATGAAATTATGAGGAACTGTCACGCATCAAATCTCAATAATAGAAACTGGAACAACAATCATCTAATGCTTAAGAAAATATCTATCTCTTGCAAACGATATAAAATCATCAACACACTTATGCATTCATTTAACTATTGTAAAAGAGCATCGAATCACAAAATAGAAATTGAACTGATACAATTACAGGTTGAATAGTAGATCCTTCAGACTGGGCCCTTGGTCCTTAGAAATTTGAAACTCAGTATGTAGAAATGGTAAAACGCTCAAAGCATTTATTGATTTCATAACTGGTACCACATTTACAAAACCTGCTAACGTAGAGCAATTCTAAGTTCTGAGTTCTTGGGTGCAATTCTTCTATATCCCTTCCAGGATCTTTTTACTATTATAAAGTTACAATATAAGAAACTCGATCATCTTCAAAATTTCCTTGCGCCATAAAGTCCTCACCCTCGAATAGCTTGCGCATCTTCAAGATTTCCTTTGCTATCTTGGGTTTGACAATATTTAACCAATCCTGTAACAAAACCAAACAATTCCAATCGTATTTTAGGATCTATGTAATCTAATTTCAACAATAATGCTAAAGGGTATATTATTCATTTTCTATCCTATTTGCTCGTAAATAACCGAAAAGTCAATCAAGATGATATCATGAAATGTGGGAAAAAGGAAGATATTTATGCCTTTTTCATAACCTAACACTAGCATCAGGGCTGAATTTTATCTTTCATCTTCAAGATCCATGCTGGCTTCCTTCTCACTTGCTTCTACACCTTCTCCTTCTTTTCCACCATCTTGGGGACTTATTTTTCTCTGCGCTTATCTCTCACTTAATCTTTGACTGGACAATCTTTCCTATATTCTCATCTTCTGCAACTCTTCCATCTGTATTTCCTCTACTTCTCTTGGTCTGACTTCTTTCCACACCTTCTCAGGTTGCTTTGCTGCTTTATTTATCTTACCACACCACCACTTCTCAACTATGGAGGCTCTTTTCAAGGCTCACTCGTCTCTTGAGTCCATTTCTTACTATTTCCCCCATTTTTCAAAGAACCCTATCCCCTCTCTCAGGCCATGAATCCACCCCAAACTTTCCCTAAGCCATGCAAGGGTGTTTACGCTGCCATCTCAGTCATGGACATAGTCAACATCCCCTCTTCCATCAATAAAACCTTAATCCATAGGGGGATTTCTCTCAACAATCTTCCCCTTGCGTCTTTCTTGAAATCTGCCTCTGTGTGTGAAAAAGATTGGTGATTCTCAACTGCAAACTCAATAATGTATCCTTCTAATGTGGTATTGACCCAGAAATTGATCGCTCGCGTGACTGGATGATCCATCCATTGAAGTGCTGTAATATTTTTTGTATCCCAAGTACATGTCCTCTTGACTCATTCTTGGAACTCTAGATATTCTTGGATCATATCTATCTAGTGGAAAAGTTCTTCGAAGAACTTAAGCCATAATATATCGTACTGGTCGCTTGATCTTTCTGAGGAAAAGAATGACTCCCGAGTATCTTTCACATATTTTCTTCTCAGTTCTTCTTTTTTCCATATGAAGGTGTCACAATTTCTCTCCCACCATTGGTGAATATTAGATATGTGAATCATCCTCCCTATAGGTTATCTTTTAACATAGGTCCTTTAACGCAGGTCCCAGCAACAAAACCATTTTGTTGGCACGGAATTGATCAGACCAGGGTCCTTCTCAGGTTACCAACAAAAGGTACTGTGTAGTCTAGAGCGCTAGAATTTTCATCTCCTCCGAAGAGAAGAAGTCTCACCCTAAGGGCAACCAAGACAAAAAGATAGGGAAGGGAAAGGAGAATACTTAGGTGGATTAATAGAACCTTAAAGATTCACCATGATCTTGTGCAGGATAGGCTAACTGCATAACATATCTGAGCTCATACACACAGGAACTGAAGCTACTTAGGTTGCGAAAAGCATTGATACACATAAACATCATATGGAACTTATGAAGCATAAAGAAGTACTATAAAGATACAACGTATATGCATGATCATAGAATGACACATAATATTTCAAAATTTTGGATTCCTCTTTATATATTATCATAAGATCTTATCAGATACAACCCCAAAGATATAAAGTAATGCTCTATTACAAACTTTTGGCTCTGGACTCATGTCATAGAGCTCTATTTACCCAAAATTGTACATACATATTACATTTATAGAACTAAAACCCAACTTATCAACAATAGAGAACAACAACCTAAACATAACAACAAGGGAGAACCCTTTTACAATTGTATTCATCCCATATATATAAGTTGAGTAGTGTCTTCTGGATTTGGGCTTTCATGCTTTATTGTTCTACTGCAACTGCTTTTTCCTTGCTGGCGTTGTGCTGTCCTTTTCCACAACTGATTTCTATTACTTTACCTCGCTTCATTATCCAAGTTATTATGTAGCTTGCGTAACTCGTGCTAAACCAAAAATGGGACTGTAGTCCTTCTTGCACAGCTTCTCATCAAAAAATGAAGGGCCCAACAACTTGTGCATTAGTTTACATCCAAGGATTCTGGTGGAAAACATTGTCGCAGGATCATTGATGTCACTGATCCTGATGCCCCTATTACCATGCTACACGCCATACTTGGACTTGATCTCATACGAGATGGCCTTGGTTCTGGTCTTATCCTCCAAGTATTGTTCTAGATTTTCCCCATCTGTGGGTAGCCCCATGATTGTTGCGATAAGGACCACAGTGATAGTCACCAGCCTATCCATCCATAAAATCCTACTGTGTACTCATGCAAGAAGTTTCTTGACACATGTGTTAATATGATTTCCCCACCCGAAATGTGGGACATCCAGTAAATTCATGATGCTTGTGTTGTAAATCCCAAGAATCCACTGCATCGATTCTAACAATGGCATGCCTGATGAACCTTCTCCCTTGCTTTCCAAGTAGTTTTGGGATGCCAGGTCTAGAATTTTGGTGACGTTTGCCACGTCGTGGTAAGATTACTTGATAGTAGTAACTACGCCAACCATTTCATCATCAACACACACCCCTCTCAGGATCTTCAGTAGAACTAGGGTCCCTTCGACTTGTGATTGTGACCCTCTGTGCGCACTTCTTTCAGTGTGGCCCTTCTGTTTGGCTAGTGGGGATGAGCCCCCCACCTATGGTACACCCTCATGTATTGTTTCCTGTCCTACCTCTAGTTTTTGGCTTTGTCATGCTGAACCCGTGGCCTACTCGACCTATCGTGGCCCTGGTCGCCTCGAGGTGTTGGACTTAGTTCTCTCCATATCCTCCTCTATCTGCCCAACCTCCTCTGTTAGGTTCTTCTCCTCCTATATTGTCATTGGTTTTTCTTCATACTCGAGTGTGTGGATTTCATTCAAATCCACCACTCGGGGTGTTTCTTTCTCCCTTACGTCTATCACAGGAGAAGTACTTCTCGTGTTTTGGTCGACCCTGCCTAGCTCTCCAAATCGTGGTAGTGACATTGCGATGAGATCTAGGGTGTAAATATGAGAACTTGATAGATGCTTGGTCGAATTCTCTCTCTATCACTCTTTCAATAGGCTGTGCATTATTCTTATTAGCAATTGACACAATGCGTTTCTTTCCCCCTTTTTCTAACTTTATAGCGGGATGACGAAGTGACAACTGTTCCACACTGACAGTTGTCCCCTTTTCACTTTTGGTGGTGTGTCCTGCATGTGGTACCATTGTAATTATCAACTACGGTCTTGTGCATCGTGTTTTCAAACTTTTCCCTTTCCTTTTCTCCAATTTCTTTACCTCTGTGTGTGGACTTCCGTATATTTGTCGCAATTTCACCCACCACTACCAGTTGGCACCTGAATTCCTTGACTATCATTTTCTGAATTGTCACGTTTTCCAACCGTTGGTTATTTTTATGGAGCACTAGGATTTTTGAGGGCACGGGGTCCTTGGCTTCGATACCCTTTGATTCTGGCGCAATCTTTTTATTTCTTCATGATGACTCAGTGACCTGTGCACACAGACTCTTTTCTTTTTTGTCGCACTGATTTTCTCACCTACGCACGTGGATTTCTTTTTCCCCATTTTTACTACGCGGTAGTTTTTAAGTTGCGGTTGGTCGAATTTCCTTGTACATATTTAGTCAACTCCCATTGATCATTCCCCTCAATTATGTTCCTTCCAAATCCTTCAATTGTACAACTCCTCCATATGTGACAGTCTTGACCTCATATGGTCCCAACCAATGCATTCTGAAATTTCCTGGATGTTGAAAAAACTTGTTGTCATACACTATTACTAGGTCTCCTTCCTTGAAACTTTTTCTCTTGATATTTCGGTCATGCTAAGCATTTTCCCTTGCTTTCTATACTTCTTGGTGAAATCCTACTAGAATCTTATCTTCTTCCATTCTCATCAGCTGACTTAACCTTTCTTGTACTGCGCCTCGATCTGTCATGTTTGTAATTGTTGCTAAATGTAGACTTATTACCAAAAATTATAATGGCACCATTTCTTCTTGTTCATACACCAATCTAAATGATGTCTTCCCTATCAGCTTCTTACATGTAGTTCTATATGCCCACAATACTGCTGGTATCTTTGAATGCCACTCGTCCCTATTGACATCACAAATCTTGGTTAGGGCATTCTCTAGGATCTTGTTGAAGGATTCCACTATTCCATTTGCCTGAGGGTGGTATGGCATACGTTTATAATGGTATACCTCGAATTATTCAGTCAAATATATGATAGTTTTGTTGATAAAGTGAGTTCCTTGGTCACTCATTAGAATCCTTTGGCATCCAAATCTGGTGAGCAAATTTTCAAACAGGAAGTGTGTTGTTGTCTCTGCGCTACAATATTTAATTAGTGTTTCCTCTACCCATATTGAGAGGTATTATGTCGCAGTGATGATGTATCACGCGCCTGATCTTTTTGTGGGTGGGTAATTGGCCCAACAAAATCAATATCCCATTTTTCAAACACTTGTAGCGTTACTTGTGGGTGTAAGGGAATCTCACCCGTCTGTTTGTTTTCCAATCCTCTAACAAACATCGCATTGTTGACAATATTTCTTTGCATATCGATGATTATTTGGCCACCATAATCCTGCATGCAGTGCCTTCTACGCGGTATCTTTTCCTACATAGTGTCCTCCCGATATTCCTTCATGGGCTTTTGCTAATATCCTAGTCCTTTTGTGTTCTAGCACCCAAATCCTCAAGATGTTATCTTCCCCCATTTTATATAAGTGCCCTGTGATCAATTGGTAGTTGGATGCTCAGAAAACTAGATTCTTCCTCTGCGTGGTGTTAAATTCCTATGGCGCAGTCCATGAACTTAAATACTCAATAATTTCAGCAAAATAATCATCTACGATCTGGATTGAAAATAGTTGCACATCAAGGAAGGTATCCTCTAAGTTTGTAGGCTCCTTGCCATTAGTGACCCTTTATAAGTGATCAGGTCCTGTGTTCAGCTTCCCTGGCTTAACTATGACTTCAAAGTGAAATTCTTGAAACAACAGTAACCATCGACATATTCTACCCCCCAACACTAGCTTGCTGACTAGGTACTTAAGGTCTGAATGATCTGTGAACATATTAAAATGTTTTCCAAGTAGGTAATTCCTGAAATTTTGAAGTGAATACACCATTTCTAGACCTTCTCGCTTTGTAGTGTTGTAGTTCTTCTCGAAGTCGGACAATTTTCTTCTTGCAATTTCTATGGGATGGTCCAACTCCCCTGCTTCTAGTTGTGCCAGAATAACGTTCAGGGCTATGGATAATGAATCTACATGCACATGGAATGTCTTCTCCCAATCTAGAAATACTAATATGGGTGTTGTGACCATATCATCCTTCAGGGTGTCCAATCCTTGCTGACAATTCTCATTCCACTGGAATTTAGTATCCTTATTAAGAAATTTCTCCATCGACGTAGTGATCAGCGCATACCCCTTGATAATTTTTTTGTAATATCCTGTATGTCCCAATGTGGCCCATAGTTGGTGCACTGATTTTGGTGGTGGTAAGTTCACAATGTCTGCAATCTTTGCATGATCCACGATCCATCCTTGTCTGCATACTATGTGACCCAATAGAATTTCAAAGGGTGTTCCAAATACACATTTATTAATGTTCAAGGATATTTGGCATTGCTTGCATCTTTCTAACATCAGCCTCAACACCTTGACATGATCCTTCAGTAGGTTTTACATTGTCCAATCATCCAAATATACCTTTAGAAACTGATGGATGAATTCTTTGAAGGCAAAAATGACTACTCTGGAGAAAATTGTTGGTGCATTTTTTAGTCCAAAAGGCATGAAAGTGTACTGGTAGGATCCCCATTCTGTTGCAAAGGTATTATTGTATCGATCTTTTGGTGCTATCTTGATTTGGTGATAGCCTGAGAATCCATCAGTGAATGAGTATGCTTCCTGGCCTCCCACATTTTCTAAGACCTCATCTATAAAGGGTGTAGGGAAGGCGTCATGTAGGAAAGCATCATTGAGATTTATCAGATCTACACAGATTCTTATGCCTCCTTTATTTTTCTCCTAAACTACCATGGGGATTATCCATTATGATTCTTCTTATGGTTCTATGATCCCTGCTTCCAGCATTCTGTCTATTTCTTCTCTTCCTTTCTTCTTGCATATGGGGTTCAATATGTAAGGCCTCTGTCTGATAGGTATTGCCTCTGGTTTGAGAGGGATATTCATCTCTCCAATTTCTTTTGCAATACCCTTCATTTATGTGAAGGTAATTGGGAATAGGTCATTGTACTCATGCAATAATTATGTTATCCCGTCTATTGTTTTCTCATCCCAATAGTCTCCAATGTTGGCCATTTTGGGATTCTCAATTGTCCCAATGTTGAATTTCTTCACCTTGATTGGCACAACAATTACTTCTGATTCTATAGGTGGACCTTCCTCTTCTCTTTCACCTCCATATTTCTCAATATGAATATCGTGTGAATCATCTTCATTTGGTACTTCTTCTTGCACATGGTAGCATGAAATAAATTCTTTCACTGTTTATTTGTTCTGTTTTTTTTATTCTGTTATGAGTTCAACTTATGGTTCCTTAATGAATATTACCCCTCTTATTCATTTAAGGGCTATGTTTATCTTAGGGTTCTCATGCTCAAATGAGAAAGTGACTATAAAGTTATGTTGTAGTATTGGCCATCTCGTAGTTCCTCTGCATAGTTCCTGGTCCATATACCAGTTTGTTGGGATTCCCTCTAATGTGTGTACAAAATGATGAGGCCATTCCTCTGGGGGTTTCATTTTCCACAACGCTTTGCACTTCTCCAAGTGTTCTACTGGTTCCCCCTGTCCATCATATTTCTGATGTTGGTTGCTTCTTTGTTCTGCGCCAAACCTAATGTGCAATAACTGCTTACATTGGTACTAGTCCATGATTGTTTCTTTGTGTGTGCCCCACCATATTGCAGGTGTAGCATTAAGTGCGACGTCAAGAGATAACAATCTCTAACTGTCTGATACTTCATCCTCATATATTGTTAGGAATTATTCCAAGTCGTTGATTCCATGGAAACTTGGAGGTTTTCTTACTTTTGTCCCAACCCACCTTACTACGTAGTCTATTCGTATGCATCTTCTGGTTGAGACCTCATGTAGGATTTGCTTCCAATTCTCCAGACCAGTGTCTAAGTCGAAAGAAAATGATGTGATACTTCTCCATATAAGTAGACCATCAACAATTGGATTAATTTAATCTTCGGTGTGCGCGGTGGTCTAGTACAGCTGGTTAATTTCTTCCATATCTAGACATGTTGGTTCGACAAATATTTCAGCTTCTGATGGATATAGGGGAATGATAACCATGTATTCGCTTGACTCAAATGTCATCTTCCTAGTCTTCAGGTTGATTATCACTTGATTTTCAAATGCCCAATCCAATCACAGTAATGTTGGATATGGTGTTGTGTCATCCATGATTTTGATCACTTCGAAGTTTGCCTTAGTGCGCACTCTGTCCAGATCTATTGTCACTCATTTTAGCCTCCCTATTAGTAGAACTCTATGTTGGTTTCCTAACTTCAGTTGGACTGGTGAGTAGCCTAAGGTGGTTTCTCCCATGCATTGCCATGTCTTTTTGGGTAATACATTCACTTCATATCCGAGATCTAATATGACATCGCCCATGTTAAAATATCTGATGTTGGCATTCAATCTAAACCCTCTGTTGGTTCTCCTTCTAGCATGGAGGTGGTTGACTATCCTTTGTTCTAAATTTCCCTCAAAGTTTTTGGTACATTTATCTAACAGATTCTATAATATTATAAGAGATGATGGATCCTTAAGTAATTGAATACATGATTGTAGGAAATTTTTAGTACAAGATACTTGATTTCAAGGGTGGAATTCAATGGTATGGTCCAATGCTAGCAATATTTCATATGTTGGTACATCTTGGGTAGGTTGCACGGTAGATGTAGATGCAAAATTCTTCTTGAGAAATTCTTTTCTGGCCTCCTTAAAGGTCTCCTTCTCCTTTTCTGCATCAAATCACTTTGGTGGCTCAGTATTTTTCTTAATCCACTGGTGTTGTACTGGTTCCTGTTTAGCCACATCATCTCCTATTTTATCACCTCCGCATGTCACTATGTTGATGTTCCTGCCATATTATCTAGCTTCTGTAGATATACACTATATGTCTCCCTTGTATCTTCCCTAATAGTGTTGTGAAATCCTCTTTGTCGTGATCTGTTGTGTGACAATACTTGCATGTTGTAGGTGGTAGAGGGAATTCTCTTATATAGTTCCATGGTTGTTGGAAGTTATGGCACACTAATGGACCTCTTCCACATCCAAAGCCTCCTCTACCTCGTCCTCCTCCTCTGTACCTAGTGCGATCTCCACGTGATTTATTGTATTGAGGTACCTGATTATACTACGCGGGGTTATACTGGGGCTGCACAACGTTATATTGTAGTTGCGCATTGTTATAATGTTGCAGAACAGTATTATACTACAGTGGTGCTTGATTAAATTGAGGTGCAACTTGCCCTGTCATCATTTTGTCTTGCACCCTATATGTGTTTGACACCCTTTCCCTCATTAGATCCATGGTTCTGCAATCTTTGTCATCATTCCCTACTAACTTGCCAAAAGTGCAGTATGCATTCTTTGGTACTGTTTGGTATTTCTGCATCATAGGACAATGATATGGATCATGCGTCTTGCAAATTTCACACCAGGGTCCTCCTGTTGGCAATGGATTTGGAATTCCTATTTCCATATATTGCATGAATGTTGGACATTCGTTCTTATGGTGCCCTCCATTTCTACATGTGGTACACCACACAGCTTCGCGCTTGTCCTTGATCTTATTCTGATTGAGTTGAAAGGTAAGATTCTTCAGATCCTCCTTCAACTCCTCTATAGATGGATCTGTCTTGTGGTACTAATTCTACTCCATTTGCAAGGCTTCCTACAGCTCCTCTGCTTGAGATTGGAATTTATGTTTTCTGAGTGGGTATTTAAGGTGTGGTAACAAAGAATTCACAAACAAATGCCTATGCTACATGTCAGTCATGGCATACCTCAATTTCCCTTTCAGACATTTAAATCGATGGTCAATTTCCCAGAAAGATTCTCCTAGTTTCAGTTGAATTTGTATCATCTCGTTCATGTATTGATCCTATGAGCTCAGCTTCTGGAACTCATTAATCAGTAATTTCTTGATGTCTGTCAGTGTCCTTGTCGTCCTAGGTGCACTATTTACGTCTAGACTCATGTACTAGTCTAGTTCACGGTCTCTTAGCATGATAGCTAGCTGCACAAGTTTAGTGTCTTCATCAATGATATGTTTTTATTCCCAGATCTTTGTACAAATAAATGGGTGTTTCTCAGGGTCTTATGCTACCTCTCCTCAAAATTCTGGTAACCGAATGGTGGGTTTATGTCCTGCCATTCTGAATGTTGAACAACTACCCCCGTGTGGTGTAGATACTTGACTAATGCTTCCTGAACTGGAACCCCCGTTTTTTTTTCCTTGTGTATATGTACTTTATGTTGTCTTCATTCTCCTGAAATTCAGTTGTCTAAATGGTGGTGTTCTTCTTGGTGTGTTAGTCACACATGGGTTTATGGGTTCCACACTAACATTAATATGGATAGGATTAATACCTTATATTACCACTCTTTGACCTCTCATATTCCTCTCTTATGTTGCGTGCAGGATTTCCTCAATCTTCTCCACATCCCCGAAGATCCTCTACCTCCTCTTCATCACTTTCCAAGCCTTCCCTCACGACTACGACTCTTTTCTTGGTGTTCACCTTGTATTGGTAGGGTACTCCACTGTGCGGTGTTTCAAATGTCTCCATGATCCACTTGATATGGTCATCGTCCATCATGATTGGGTTCAAGGCTTCCTCCTTCTTTCCTTTATCCCCTTCTCCTTCCATTTCTCTTTTTTTTGTCAGTGCTTCCCCCCTTCCCCCATGCACACAGGGAAGTTTAGTTGTCTGATTCCATTTTCATTACACCTTTGTTATAGAGAAATATCTTAATAAAAGTATACAATGATATAATATACCTTCCTCAAGGGCCATGTATAAACTCTTACTCTGCTTCCCTGTACGACTTCGTGGTATCTACCGCAAATTATGTTATAAATCCTGCTACAATACTGTCGAGCCAAAAATCTACTGTGTGTGTGAATTTGTCATTCACCTGTTGTAACTATGCGATCTAAACTGAGTTCCACTCTAACTTTCAGATCTAATTCGTTGTGTGGTTGTATTTCAACCTCAATATCCACTACTGCAATAAGTGTGGAAAATCACAGAAAAATACTTCATGCAGATTAGTAAACCATACTTCTCAAGATATTTGTGTGGTGTTACTCTAGGGTTTTTGTTATCTTGTTGCACAAACTCTATCTCCTTTGTTTTCAAACATCTCTCTATTTCCTCTTTTTTGGGGCTCCAAGGTATAAACATTCCCTTCTATATTTTCATTCTTTTTGACACTTCGGTCCCAAATCTTACATTCTTTGAACAATTTTTCAACAGATCAAACATTCTTTTACCAGATCTTCAACAGATCAAACATTATTTTGACAGATCTTCAACAAATATCATCCACTCAATCCTATGTTGTTCCAACCAGCAACAGAACCATTTGTTGGTTTCTTATCTTAGTTATACCTTTAAAATGATTTGACCCAGGTTCAGGTCTATTGGGGATCCAACAAAGCCGCTAAAACTATCGTCCTTCCTGGTAAACCATAAGGCAGTGCAACGCATAGAGTGCACTGTGCAGTCTCACCCGAGATAGTCTTAATGGGTGACTACAATACTCAAGTGCTTGCAGTCCAGGACTGAATGGGGATCTGTGATTTGCGTGCTATGAATTCTATCTAATTATTAAAGAAATATATTGTCATTCTCATTCATTCATGTAATGTAATTAGATCCATTAATTCATTCATACATCATTCTAACATCTACTCATAGATAGTAAAAGAGATACAAACATTCAATCACATAACACGATTTTTATCGTGGTTCACCGCCTCCCGGGCTACATCCACAAAGATCTGTCTCTCAAGCTCTTTTATTATGGTAGTTCCAAAACTACAGCGCCACGCGCTTTACAACTCATCCTTAGTCGGTTTTATATCTATTATGATGTGGACTAGATCACACTAGGCTCCTCAGCCTGTGATCTAACCCTCAATATATACCCTTCTAACTCCCTACATCTCCACATCTTACAAGATGCGATCACATTACAATAGTGTTATAGACTAGTTACTCCTTCTCACGCGAGTAACACTCCATGAAAAAATAGAACCCTCTCTAGACCTCCTAGGTGTCTATTTATGTGTATTTTTGGCTCATCATCCATTACATTCTCTCACCAAAACCCTAACCTAGTTAAGTCTTCTTGCATGATGGCCTTGCACACTTTCCTCCTCTACATGTGTGTTTTCCTTTCGTCCACTTCTTTTCCTGCCAGTCGTCTTTCTTTCCCATATTCTTCCATGCGTGCCTCGCATGCCTTTTTGCCAATTGTATTTATTTCCCATATTCTTGCATGTGTGCCTCGCATGCCTTTCTGCCAAATTTCTTTCCTCCACGTCGTTCCCTTTCCCAAAAATGGGTTTGTGCCCAACAATGGTGTGTTTTCACCTTTTTCCTCTTCTTCCACCAAATCCTTTGGATTCCCATGGATATTGTCAGGTGTAACCTCCAGTCATAGATCGAAATTTGAAGGGAAAATAAAAGGGATTACTTATATTAGGTTTTCAGTTGACCCTTTCCTCTTCAAGAAATAAAATTTGTCAGTAGCTATAACCTCTTCAACCACCAATCTTGTACCCGTAACTAGTGATGTGGCTCCATGTAGTTTTGATGTACGTGGTAAAGTGGTGCATTGAATGTTTTCAGATGTGATATAGTATGTTGATCAAGATTCCTATTTTCTTAATTGAAACTTGTCCATTCCCCTCACTAGTCCAACTCACGAATTCCCACTTCACCAATCCACCTCACCAATCCCACTTGTGTCATCATGACCAATACTCAATACATTTCCCTCTCTTCTAGTTTTCTAATGATTTCTATTAATCCAAAACACAATTAAATGCTTTGTAATCATATTACATGAAGTCTTATCATAGTTACATTTATGGGGGAAAACAAGGCAATACAAAATGCTTAAATTTTGTTTACTCCATTTCCCAAGGGTAAAGTACTAATCTACTTGAATACACCATATAACACCTATTACATATCATAAATATTTTATTTTTAAATCTAATTTTATATCAAGGGTTTATAAACATTGATTTAGCAATCTCATATAGGGAAATCCCCCTTTTTTGGGAGGAGAGTTAGCTTGAAGTGAGAGAACCACTAAGACGATAGTGTGTGGAACTTCTAAGTTACCCTAGGGTTTTTAATTGTATGTTCTAGAATTATCTTTTGTACAATCGTAGGAGTTAAACAATTGGCATTGTTGTCAAGGATAAAGTCCCTTCCTAGATTTAGTAGACATGGCTACAATGATGTGATGAGATGGTTTGGATTGAAGGACTATATTTCTCATCTAAAAACTCCATTGGTATGAAAATGTATGAATGTGATATATTTGTGAAATTTCATATCAACATTTTACTTTGAAGATGGGAAGTGAAATTGTATGACTACATTCATATAAAATTGCATGCCCCCTTAAATTTTTCAATCATTCCTAGATATCTAAATAAGTTCCCTCCTCCAAGATGGGATGAGCATATTCTAAGGTTATATGGAGACACTCATCTAGCTTCCCAACATGTTTCATCTCTTATGGATTTTATTTTAGATTATAATGTGGTCCATGATGATATTAGGATGATAATGTTTGCACATACTTTGAAAGAAGATGCAAAGGATTGGTTTTAGGGTTTTGGAAAAGTGAAAATAACTTCATTTGTAAGGTTCATCAAATATGTTTGAAAGGATTGGGATGATAGTGTTGTGACTAGCATTACAACCCCTCCATTTTATATATTATTTGAATACTTTCCTAAAATGGAGCCTCCTTATTTTTTTTAAACCTAAAGAAAATTCTCATAAGTCCCTTTGATAAAACAAAAGTTTCTCCTAGTAACTCATGATTCTCTTGAAAAAATTGAGAAATTATTCAAAGTGGAAGTTTTAAGAAATTTTCGACAAATTTCCTTTCAACTCTTCTAAGCTGCTCAGAGGAGTTCCCTTCAACTCTTCCGAGTTGCTCGGAGGAGTTCATGCCAATTGCTTTGATAAAGCAAAGAAATTTTGGAAACATTGTTTTAAGAGCCTCCGAGCTGCTCAGAGGATTTGTTAAGAAATCCTCTGAGAACACCTACTGCATTTAATGCTACTTAATAAAATTTAAGTTATATAAAGCGAAACGGGGTTCGAGATATTATCACTATACCAATTTCTCTTGACTTGACACTAGAGAGATGGGATAAACACCATTTGATAAAATTGTATGTCCCATCCCTCTACACATGGCAACAATCAACCGGTAAGTCGGTTTCCCCCTTCTATTCGCTTTGCTTTAAAATTAGGGTTAAGGTGTTTTTCCCCTCTTCCTATTGCACAATTTCGACCCTAATCCCCCTCTATTCCCTTGGATTGTTTCCCTCTGCCACTTCACCATTTTTCAGACTCTATACCCTCATTAATAAACTAACACCTTCAATGGTTGTGGATTAAAACAAGTGAATTCCCTTTGTAAATTGACCATTCTCCTCAACCCTAGATTCGAGTTTGACTACTGCANTTTTCATCTATGGCACAAAATATTGACCTAAATAGACCCTAAGCCCATGACTTGTTTTTGCTGATGTTGTTATCCATATTTATTGCAAACAAATACCGAACAGATTATCAAAGGATTTGTGAACACTTTTTTGCACCACTGTATGAGTTCATTTTTTGCACCTCCCCATTCTATATGACCGATAAGGCCATAGAAGTTATAAGGAATACCAAGGATTGGTATCTAATGGATCATGGTACATATATTAGGATATATGGTGTAATGAAACCACCTCACTTACTTCCTAGGTTTGTTCTAGATTAACTTGTGCTACAGGAAGTAGCATATCAGACAATCATACATGGGGTCAAAGGAATGTTTTATAGATCGAAGAAATCCATCTGGCCTTCGTTGCCTCTTTACATTGAAAATTACTTCTTTAAAAACACAAAACATGCCTATACAGAAGTAGACATCTTTCTCTCCTACCATTTTGGAGAGGAAAGGTTCAGGAGACACAATCCCAAGAACGTTGTCAAAGAGAATCGTCATGGAATGAGACTCCCTTACGAATACACCACTGAGTTCTAGGAAGAAGAAGGAGTACATCGGAATTCAAAAACCTATTATGAGTTTATTTTTACTAGGTGCGGTCAACCAAGAGGAATGATTGTGGACGAAGAAGCTACAAGAGAACCGACCATAAAATATGTGGAAAGAGATGAAGCTAAGAGATATTCCCCCATATCCCTCTTGACCCATTTAGGTTCTGCAGAAGAAAAAGAAGAAGCACCAACTGAAAAAAAAAAAGGAGGGACATTGAGAAAGTGTTGAAGAAGAAAAATGATGCTAAAAAGAAGTAAAAGTTGGAAGCTGACAAAGCAAAGGCTATGGCATAAAGTGAAGAAAAAATGGAAGCCAAAGAAAAAATGGAAGATGAAGAAAAATCCATTGTCAAAAGGGAAAAGGAGTTAGCTGAAGCATCAATAATAGAAGAAAAGGAAGCAACAAATAAAGTTGTTGGAGAAGAAAGGGAGAAGAAGGATGCATAGGATAGAGAATAAGACACACACCCAATGGACTTGGATTTCCTTAGAACGTACACTGCAGTCACATAAACATAAAAAAGCAAGTAGTGTTTTAGGTCTTGGACCTTGGGAACCTTTTCGGTCGACTAAAATAATGGACATCCAAAGTTTCATGTATGATAGAAAGACTGGTCGGATCGTACAAGAAAGGGTTAAAAAAGTTCTAGAAGCAAAGGGATATCCTCTATTAGTAGTAACCCAATTGCTCGTTATAGTAGATGCCAGGGAAAACCCTGTGGCAACTAGGGAATAATTTTCATTCATGGATGCAACTGTAGACAAAATACAAAGGTTGTTCCAACAAAATGAGGAGAAATAAATGAAGATAAAAGAGTTATAAGAGAAGATCCAACAAGTAAGGATAGATGAGAGAAGTCTTCTCAGTTTTAAAGCCAGCACGGGAAAAGTTAGAAATGAGTTGGAAGGTGCCATCATCGATATGTATGCCAACCTACATCTCTTCCAAAACATAGTTGCAACAATTATTGAACAAAACAAAAGGATATAGATGTACCTGATACAATACAACACTATCCGGGAAGGTATAGCAGACATTGAATATGCTTGGATAAAATAAAATCCTGATGCGCCTCTAGAATTATACAGACCCTCGAAATCAACAAGGAAGACATATTTGTATGCGTTAGATCATTGCCAACAGGTAGGGAAATGAGAAAACAAAGAAGTGACCAAAGAAATGGGGATTTTCTCTATAACTCACAAAGATGCTCAAGAGTTGATAAGGCATGGTTGGATCCCAATGTTAAACAAACTTGGGAAGAATTTAGTCATGGAGTAATTAGTGAATGCAGTTCAGGAAAGTACGAGTATAAGGAGACAAATAGTTGAAACATCAAATTTAGTCTCAATTAATCTTATTGATCAACATTTGATACATCAAACGAACCTTCATACTATGATACAAGCTGACGACAGCCGCGCTCGCAAGCACATCCACTCACAGGATCTTTCCCTTTCACACGGCCTGAAGAACCCCAAACGGTTCTTCTATTTCCCTATCGGGAAATCTTCACCCACAACAACTCTCTCATGGGATCTCCCTTTTTCCTTATCGGGAATTCGGACTTCACGAGGTCAGTGGCAAAATGTTGGACTTTCAAATCCCCGAAACCCGATACAAGTCAACGCTGACCCTCTCCTTTACCTTGTCGGGACTTTTCCTATCGTGATTTCGGCACTCGCGAGGTTGAACAATTCACTTTCCTGACTCCCGATTATCGATACGCCAAAACTCCGACGCACGCGTGAGTTTTGACGTTTCAATGCTACCTTCACTCCATCGACATTTCGGAGTTCGCAATATCGCGAATCCTGATGTCAATGTTTCGAAATTTCTCGCCATGAAACTTCGATAAGGTGTGCCACCTGTCCACTAGCCGACTCCGCTATGGCCCCACACTATCCTTTTGGCTATCGGGATATTGCGTATCGTGATATCGCGATTCCTGCTGCTATGTTCACGGGACTTCAACCCACAAAACCCTGATGCGCGATTTCTCATGTGAATCCGACAGTCCAAAAGCTATCGGCTAATATGACGACCGATATTGCTCCTCTTAGCATTGGCTTTTTCCTCTGAAGCTTGGAAGATTTCCAAGTTCTCAAAGGCCTCGACCTTTGTCTTCTTCCTCTCTATGAACTCTTCTACTTTGAGTTCACCGCGCGCATAAAAGAGTTAACTCCTCCTGAGCTTGTTCCTTTCGAATCCTTGAAGGATTTTGACGTCTGCACTCCTGCAGAGCCTTCCCATGCACACACAGGTGCTATCTCTCTTGATATTTCTTGTAGCTTCGACCTCCACAAAATCTCGTCCTTGTTCCTTTCTCCCACAGATGGAGAATTTGATGCCCTCTTGGCTGTCTTCTACTCAAGCAACCTTCCGCTGAGTCTACAGGGTGTTCAACAACCCTGTGAAGATCCCTTAGTGGACTCTTCCTTCCAAATCACCAAACTCAAAGAGTTCTCTTCTCTTGTGCCTGTCTGCACATTGTCTCAATGCCCACCTGGCAGATTTCTACTCCTATGCACCTTATGCGCCGGCTCAATGCCCACTTGGCAGAGCTTCACAGAATCCTCAATGATTCTATCTGTAACTGTGTTCTTCTCCACAGCCCTGCCTCCAAGGTATTCAGTAACCTTGAGGTCTTCTCTTGAGTTGTCGATTCCAGCTCTTGTGCCTACCTGGCACGTCTCTTTCTGACTCCGCAGAGTTTAGAAATGCATCCTCCATGCACGGCTATCAGAACCCGCAGCGTTCTATCACACCCTCCTAGTGTGAAGCCTCAAAGACCTTCACCTGAAATCAAACATACTTCTGCAAATGCAAACCTACAACGTACATCTACAGCATACATAAAGAACACTCACAAACATTCATTTAACACATAATCATGCAGGAAAAATTGCTCTTTGTATTAAATATGGAAAACGCTTGTATTTAGAAGGTGTTCCTGAGCATGGCCTGTAACAAGGTCTTGGCTCCTTCTCTCCTCTTCTCTCTACTCGCAGACTCTCTTCTATGCTAACTAACTCAAAATGAGATACAAAATCTCTTTTACCTAAGGGGGCTCTTCGAGCTCTTCCCTCCAGATCTCACCTACCCTATTCAATTACATTGAATGGGATATCTAGTCCAAAATCTGGATCTAGATATTAGCCTTACAAATCATTAAAGGCCTTTCTATCTACATCCTTGCACAAAGGCACGGCCCTATGGCTCAACAGCCTAAACATTTAATTACATTCAATTTCAAAATAGAAGATGAGGGTTGCACCTCTCTTCCTCCTTGAATGCATGCACTTGATGTGGTTGGCTGGTTGGCTGGCTGACGTGGAGAGATGCTCTTGCATCATACTCCTTAGCTACAAAATCATGAGCTCCTGNGGCCTGTAACAAGGTCTTGGCTCCTTCTCTCCTCTTCTCTCTACTCGCAGACTCTCTTCTATGCTAACTAACTCAAAATGAGATACAAAATCTCTTTTACCTAAGGGGGCTCTTCGAGCTCTTCCCTCCAGATCTCACCTACCCTATTCAATTACATTGAATGGGCTATCTAGTCCAAAATCTGGATCTAGATATTAGCCTTACAAATCATTAAAGGCCTTTCTATCTACAGCCTTGCACAAAGGCACGGCTCTATGGCTCAACAGCCTAAACATTTAATTACATTCAATTTCAAAATAGAAGATGAGGGTTGCGCCTCTCTTCCTCCTTGAATGCATGCACTTGATGTGGTTGGCTGGTTGGCTGGCTAACGTGGAGAGATGCTCTTGCATCATACTCCTTAGCTACAAAATCATGAGCTCCTGCTCATGAGCTTCCCATCCCAGCTATTGAAATCCTCCTGGATCCCAAATCATTCTCTGGAGCTGTTCATCTGCTCCATCCTGTTGTTGTTGCTGCTTCTGCACTGCTGCTGCTGCTGCTACCTTCCCTCTACTCATCTTCTCCTCACTGACAGTTTCTTCTGACCAAATCATCAGCTCTCTGATCATGTCGATCACTTCATCCAGCTGCTCCAGTGGCTGGCTCTGCTCATGCAGTCTCCTCAGCAGAAAAAATTTTCAGCTCATGGGCAGATCACTGTGATTTCCCATGCCTTCTTCGTCAGCTTCCAACTTCACCTGTTGGATGTGCATGCCCTGCACCTTCACCCTTCTCTCCAGGGCTTCATTCTGCTCATACAGATCAACAAAGCTAATGTTGTCTGCCTCTTCTCCTTCTGCAAACTCCCAGGTTGCAGTCCTTTCAATCTCTTGGCTGAGAATATTGAGCCATTTCTCGGAATGCTCATCATTATCTGCTTCTTCTGCTGTCAGCTTCAGTGCTAAAGCTTCCTCAGCTTCCTGGCTGAATATGTTGAGACACTCCTCAGAATTCTCATTTTCCTCTCCTGCTTGGGCAGCTTCAGACATCTACTCCAATTTCTCCTTGACAGTCTCAGCTAGCTGTCCCACTGTTGTTGTTGCATCTGCAACACAAATTTTTGCCTCCTCCTGGGCAAGTGGTAGGAATATCTCGATTCCCCCAATCATTATAAGTCTCCTTAGATCAGCCTCTCGGATGGTGAAAGTTTTTAACTTGTCATCATCTTCATTCACATGGCTTGGAAAACCATATGAATCGTCATCCTCTGTCAGCTGCACCTACTGATCTAAATCCATTTCTGAGCTCACCTACTCTATCAGCTCCTTTGGTTGATTCCAACTCAGTTCTGAGTTCATGAGACCCTCAGATAGTCTCATATTCTCATCCTTGCCCACCTGGAAATATGGGATGCTTCTACTACCCTCCTGGCAGTCTTCGAGATCCCGCAGCGACCTCATTTCATTTCCTAGCTAGCAATGTTAAATTCCTTGGCTGTCCTCATGACAGTCTTCGAGATCCCGCAGTGATCTCAAGTTATTTCCCACCTGGAAAACTGGAATTTCTTCTCTGCCCACCTGGCAGTCCCTGAGATCTTCAGCTGATCCCATTTCATTCTCTCCACCGAGAATTTCCCCACTCTTTGGTTCACATACCTGAACCATTTCTTCTGGTCTGTTGAGGTTTTTAGCATACCTCAACCATCCTTTTATCATCCTACGTTGTCTTATGACCATCAGCTGCTTGACTGGCCAATTTGCTTTCACCTTCCTCATGGGCCATTCATATACCCATCTCATCTTTGCTCTCTGTTGCATCTTCAATGCAAGCTTTTATATTTATGCTCTTATATCAGCGAGCTCTTCATCTATGTATTTTTTACTCCATAGCTTTGAGTTTTTCCTTCCAACATATCTATGGCTTTCAGTAGCCATGTTGTTGTATATCTGCCCTCCTGGCAAATCTGCTTCTATCACTTCTGCAATCCTGAGTGCTCAGCTTCTCCTACAGTCCTCCTGACTGTATTTTTTATCGTTTCCTACTTGCAAACAACCATCTACAGAGTCTTCAACAAATCTGTCTTCCTTTACCTTCTCCCTCTGCTTGAAATATACAAACAGAGTTGAAGCTCTGATACCACTTGATGTGTGTATCAGACTGCTCCGGTTCCTCTTCCTCCCTCTTTCGGAAGTATACAAACAGAGACAAGCTCTGATACCACTTGATGATAGCTATGCTCACAAGCATGTCCACTCATAGGATCTTTCCCTTTCACACGGCCCAAAGAACCCCAAATGGTTCTTCTATTTCCCTATCAGGAAATCTTCACCCACAACAACTCTCTCACGGGATCTCCCTTTTTCCTTATCGGGAAATCGGACTTCGCGAGGTCAGTGGCCAAACGTTGGACTTTTGAATCCCCGAAACCCGATACAAGTCAACACTGACCCTCTCCTTTACCTTGTCAGGACTTTTCCTATCGTGATCTCGGCACTCGCGAGGTTGAACAATTCACTTTCACAACTCCCGATTACTGATACGTTGAAACTTCGACGCACGCGTGAGTTCTGATGTTTCAACACTACCTTCACTCCATTGGCATTTCGGAGTTCACAATATCGCGAATCCTGATGTCAATGTTTCAGAATTTCTCACCATGAAACTTCAATAAGGTGTGCCACCTGTCCACTAGCTAACTCCGCTATGGCCCCACACTATCCTTTTGGCTATCGGGATATCGCGTATCATGATATCGCGATTCCTGCTGCTATGTTCACGGGACTTCAACCCACAAAACCCCGATGAGCGATTTCTCGTGTGAATCCGACGGTCCAGAAGCTATCGACTGATCTGACGACCGATATTGCTCCTCTGAGCATTGGCGTTTTCCTCCAAATCTTGGAAGATTTCCAAGTTCTCAAAGGCCTCGACCTTTGTCTTCTTCCTCTCTACAAACTCTTATACTTTGAGTTCGTCGCACGCATAAAAGCGTTAACTCCTCTTGAGCTTGTTCCTTTCGAATCCTTGAAGGATTTTGACATCTACACTCCTGTAGAGCCTTCCCGTGCACATGTAGGTTCTATCTCTCTTGAGATTTCCTGTAGCTTCGACCTCCACAGAAACTCGTCCTTGTTCCTTTCTCCCACAGATGGATAATTTGACGCCCTCTTGGTTGTCTTCTACTCAAGCAACCTTCTGCTTAGTCTGCAGGGTGTTCAACAACCCTGTGAAGATCCCTTAGTGGACTCTTCCTTCCAAATCACTAAACTCAAAGAGTTCTCTTCTCTTGTTCTTGTCTGCACAATGTCTCAATGCCCACCTAGCAGAGTTCTACTCCTGTGCACCTTATGCGTCGGCTCAATGCCCACTTGGCGAAGCTTCACAGAATCCTCAGTGATTCTGTCTGTAACTGTGTTCTTCTCCACAGCCCTGCCTCCAAGTTATTCAGTAACCTTGAGGTCTTATCCTGAGTTGTCGATTCCAGCTCCTGTGCCCACCTATCACGTCTCTGTCTAACTCCGCAGAGTTCAGAAATGCATCCTCTCTGCACGACTATCAGAACCCACAGCATTCTGTCACACCCTCCTGGTGTGAAGCCTCAAAGACCTTCACTTGAAATCAAACATACTTCTGCAAATGCAAACCTACAACATACATCTACAACATATATAAAGAACACTCACAGACATTCATTTAACACATAATCATGCAGGAAAAACTGCTCTTTGTATTAAATATGGCAAACACCTGTATTTACAAGGTGTTCCTGAGCACGGCCTGTAACAAGGTCTCGGATCCTTCTCTCCTCTGCTCTCTACTCGTAGACTCTCTTCTATGCTAACTAACTCAAAATGAGATACGAAATCTCTTTTACCTGAGGGGGCTCTTCAAGCTCTTCCCTCCAAATCTCACCTACCCCATTCAATTACATTGAATGGGCTGTCTAGTCCAACATTTGGATCTAGATCTCAGCCTTACAAATCATTAAAGGCCTTTCTATCTACAGCCTTGCACAAAGGCACGACCCTATGGCTCAACAGCCTAAACATTTAATTACATTCAATTTCAAAATAGAAGATGAGGGTTGTGCCTCTCTTCCTCCTTGAATGCATGCGCTTGACGTGGTTGGCTGGCTGGCTAGATGACGTGGAGAGATTCTCCTGCATCACAAGCTTACATGAAAAAATTAGAGAAGGATATGAGTTCCTTGGATGATAGTGTTATAGCAAGATTTTCCTCACCCTATGCAATCTTGTAGAGAGGGACTTATTCCATTTCCCCATGCAGACTTACTTTCTCTGATTTATAAATCCAAAGACAAAAACAAATATTTTTCCACTTGTACGCACCTTGAAAGATATAAAGCAAGTGTATACGCTGGCTTCTCCACTACAACCCGTGTACATTGAGATTTTTGCCAGTAAATCAAAATTAAATGTTGGGTTTCCATGTCACAAGAAGAGGTCTCTAATCCTTGTCCTTCCATATACTGGAAACGTTCTGACTCAGCCCTTCAGTTACATTTTGAAGGCTATAAAGAACCCAATTATGATCTATGGAAAATGGAGAGAATTCAACTTTGAGAGAAAAGTTACTCTGGAGAAATTATTACTTCATTATTGAGTTTGCATCCCTTTGTCCTTTAAGTCTAAACATAGTTTTCGGCCCCCAAGCTCTTCCCTTATTGATGGAGATCCTCTTTGTCTCCCTTATATGAGATTGCCTTTGGTGGAGGATTGAAGTGGTGGAGACCCAGTTGGAAGGAGCTCAATTTCTTGGTTCCAAACCATGCCGAAACGAAAGTCTATAATGTTTTTACTTCTGCTGATCATTTATTAATAGAAATACTCCTTTCCCATCCAATTGATATCTTGAAAATATATGTTTTATGATCCATGGGCATGTTTGTTTTGTGTATTGATGGATTATGCTATCTAATGTGCTAACCTATTATATCATCACTATATGCTTTCTCTGCTTGTTTGTTGTGAAATTGTTGCAGGTATAAAGCTTTGGGTCAAAGTGCTCAATGGTGGACATCATCAAACATTTGGACAAGTTAAGACTTTTTCTTACTTCTCTTGCACATTAGTTTATATAGCATATGTTGGAATTGAGTCGATTTCTACAGCCATACCTGTCTATTGTGGTTCACCCTAGCCATAGAGAGATTTTCCTTGTAGCAGATAGCATGGCCATGATAAAATCAATGTTGAAGAAGCTATATTATAGGCGGATCGAATCACTGTATAACCATTTGAAAGTTTGGACGACTTATCTCTAGAGTAAAAGACCATAGGAAAAGGACAAACCAACGTTTACTCTTTTTTCTTTTTCCTAACCACCTCAAGTTTCGTCATTTTATGCCACTTTTCATGAGAGAAAGAAATGTGAATAGTTTGTAACTGCCTTTTCAAGAAGAAGGTGAAAAGGAAAATAGGAGTTAATATTATTTGTATAAAAGAGACTAGAGAATCTCAAAAAGGGGACTTTTTTAGAGTTTTGGTTTTTCAAGCATTGTATAGACCCAAGAACTGTTTCAAGAACTTATACAATGTTAATGAATATTGAGAAGCCCTTAGGGACAGTATTTTTAGAGTAAATCTTGTATAGAAACCGATCGAAGCTTTGAACTACTTCAAGTGAAGATGTTTGTTTTTTCTATGGACTGTAAGAATGCTTTGCTTGTTGTAGACTAATTCTTATGCAATCTTAATTATATATTTTACAGTTATTGGTATTTCTTTGAATATATCCATGCCCTGAGTTCCGTGAGTTTTTACAATGTATCTTATTCTAATCTGGACTAATCTTATTACATACTTATATATGTTATTTCTTCCAATCTTTCTCTTTTAACACAACTAATTGTGTTAAAATATTTTTAAGGTTTGGTTGCATTATAACTCATTGGTTACTTTAGATTTGATCCTAGCTAGGATAGGTTAGCATAGATTAGTGATATATTAGTTGTATTTATATACATGGTCTTCATCTACATCTTTGCATTGCATCCATCCTCGCATTGGTACATCAGACCTTAACCGGTAACAAAATCAAAGATTAGCAATAATGACAGTTGAGACAAATCCCATATGAGACTCCTAAACCAAACGATGTATAATCTAAATGGGACCTTATATCGGGGAGTACCCTGTTAAGAACCAAACATCAATATAGCATATAAAAACCTCAGAAAAAGTACTCAACGCCTTGAAGAAGAGATAATTTCAGATAATAAGCCTCTTCGAGGGGGCAACCTCCTTTTACCCCACTTAAATGTTCAAGTACAAGATGATTCAAAATGAAAATGTCTCCTTAGTATATATAGGAGACTAGGAGGTATAATTACAAATAATGGCCTAAAGTCGACATAATTAAAATAACATTACTAATCTAAATTACACTAATGGCCTAAAGCCGACATA
>JASDQU010815931.1:33110-44834 GCA_032191745.1 Picea mariana
TTTTCACCATAAAATGCAAGCGTTATATCAATGTATCATTATCATCCAATAGTTTTAGAGTAAATAAACAATGAACAAATGAGAAATCACACACATACACAGTACACCGGTGTTTTACATGAAAACCCAAAGCGAGAGAAAACCACATAATGCTTTTTCTTATATGTCTTAAGAATTGCATTCATTGGAAGCACCATCTTCCTTTATCTTCCAGCTGCAAATGGAAAGAGGCTCCAACCCCCTAGTTTCTCAAGCTACAACCTGAAGGAAGCTCTAACTCCCCAATTCTCTGGCTACAACTAGAAGGAGGCTACAACCCCCTAGTTTCTCAGGCTACAAGCTAAGGGAAACTCCAACTCCTCAATTATCTGGCTACAACCGGAAGGAGGCTACAACCCCCTATGTTTTACGGCTACAACCGAAAGGTGGCTACAACCACATGTCCTTTCCCCGTCCAACCGCCCTGAAATATAAATGCCAAATGTAGACAACCTGTCACTGTGACTGAACAACCACTTCCACTGTCAACCTGTCAATGTCAACCTGTACCAATAACCTGTAACAACCTGTACCAATCAACCTTGCATCAACCTATACCTCAACCCATACCATCAAAAAGTGCATCAACTATGCACCAAACCTGTATAAATAACTTGTCACAACAACATGTCTCATCAATCTTATCAAACAAATCAGATCTACCAAGACAAGTATGATACATCATCCATAAACGATGTGTCAATAATACTACTAACAAGTGCCTCCAACCATGTACCAAGTATGTACCAATCATGCATCAATTTCACATCAACTATGACTCATCAAGATGTACCAACATATTCAAATATACACCTCATGTATGTGCCAACTCATCAACTACTTGTCTCAACCATGTACCTAACATGTACCTCAACCATATACCAAAGACATACAACAATATAACAATCAAAATTTATCTAACAATTCATCACTCTATCCATAAACCAAATACCATAAACCCTTACATCAAACCATGTGCCACAACCTCACTGTTATGTAGCCTCAAGGTAAACCAACAACTTTAGCAACACATCACAACCAAAAGACCAATACCCATATGCCAAATACGAACAACAAAATACCAACTGTATCCCTCAAATAAATCTGATATATGAAAAAATACTGAACATCCAATACCATCTCAAGAGATAAAAACCCTAGCTCACAAAACATACCTCAAACAAGATGTGCCATATCTCTCATAAGTATACCCCAACCATGTTGTTGCTGCGATTTTTCTGTCGCAATTTTNCAAAGACATACACCAATATAACCATCAAAAGTTATCTAACAATTCATCACTCTATCCATAAACCCTTACATCAAACCATTTGCCACAACCTCACTATTATGTATCCTCAAGCTAAACCATCAACTTCAACAACACATCACAACCAAAATACCAATAACTATATGCCAAATAGCAACAACAAAATACCAACTGTATCCCTCAACAAATCTGATATATGCAGCAATATTAAACATCCAATACCATCTCAAGAGCTAAACCCTAGCTCGAAAAACATACCTCAAACAAGATGTGCCATATCTCTGATAAATAGGCCCCAACCATGTTGTTGTCTCAATTTTTATGCCGCACTTTTTCTACTGCGATTTTTCTGTCGCATTTTTTCTGCCGCACTTTTCCTGCCACATTTTTCTCTATCAATAATACCTGCCCAAATAACCTTTCAAAAAATAGATATTCAATGATATTCAATAGGTTCAAGTGTATTTAAATGAGAGAGCCTTGCCTCTTATTTATAATTTCATGTAGCATCCTCAAGGGGTTATCTTTTGACCATCTTAACCCACTTTTCAAAGCCAATGCATGCTTGAGCTCTACCCTTTCTGCATTTGCCTCAGTCCCAAAGAAATGAATGATAATGCTTGAAATCTTATAAAGGGGACTTGGAAATTAATAAAAGGACACCATACAAGGTAGATTAAGGGGTTGGAAAAATGTAGTGCCTAGAAAGTGGTAACTCAAGAGCAAGCACATCCTCCACAAAGGCACTCATAGAAATGGACCAAATGATTCCATAAGCCATGAAATAAGCCCAACACTTTTCATTATCACACTTACTCTTGAAGGGTTCTTTTCTTTCCTAATTCCCTTTGGACATATCCCTCTACTTGGGTCTTTTATTTCATGATTTGGTTGGCACACTTAAGAGGGTCTGATGATGGTCCTCCCATACTGAAACTTACCAACTTACACAAATTCTTGAGCTAATGTGAAGTTTGAAAGGGATACATGATGTGAATTGTTTATGTGGCTTCTATGTTAAGTAACAACTTACTTTGTATGATCTAAGGACTATTATACCTTGTGAACATTGGTTGTAATTGATTCTATTACTTTGATTTGAATTGGATGCACCTAGCATGGTTCTTTGAAGGATATCCCATGCTTTCACCTAGGACGTTGTGCTTTTATTGTAGGATATGGCATGTGTGATGCATAGCATTGAGTCACCCGATGGATTGACATACTCAGATACAAGATCTCACATATTATGTATCTTGGACTATGGACATATGAGCTTCTATTTTGCATATATGACCATGATGGCACACCAATGGGGAAGAAGTGCACACCTTGGGCATTGTACCCAAATATTTTTGTGCATTGGATGGAGGACGTTACTCTGTTGGATGGTTGGATACCATGCAAATATGAGATACACCTCTCTCCACCTTGGATGCTAGGCCTTTTTTATGATGATGTCATATGCTAGGGTTGTTTATTTTTTGGTAGCATCAGAGAGGTACTTCCACATGGGTTTGTGTCAACACATGAGATTCATCCTAAATGTCTCTCATAATCTTAGAAGATTCACTTTATGTAAGTGAATGTACTTTTGTAATAAAGTGAATTTAATTTAGTTAAATGCCTAAGTATTTGGAATTAGTAATTAAATTAAGTCCTATCCATTAGATCCAAAGTGAACACGAGATTAGATCTCAACCGTAAATCACTTTAGGAGATCTAGGGATTTGAAATTAGGGTAAACTCAACATTGTAAAGGACAACCAATGTGAGAGGAGGAGACACAATAATGGTACACAAAGAGTGAGTGAGCACTCAGGTATGCAGGGGCAAGGGCCAAGGAAATGGTGCAAGGGGGAAGCAAGGGAAGTAGCTACCAACAAGATTGAAGGATTGATCTTGCTCCATTTGTATTTCCTTATAAGGGCCATTATCCTAGGACGAGAGCTATGATTTTATTGCATAAAATCATCATAGATATGGTTTTCCCACGGGGGTTTTTCCAGGGGTTGTTTACCCAAAATATCTTGTGCAATCTGTTATGGTTTCTGTTTTTTCTTCCTTCAAATTTTATCGTTAAGTAACCTAGCTATGATATTATTCAATAAATGTGTTTTGCTCGGAATTAATGGTTGGGTGCTAGGTTTACAGAATTGAATCTCATGTTCACTTTGGATCTAGCAGTTAGGACTTAATTTAATTACTAATGCCAAATACTTAGGAATTTAATTAAATTAAAATAACATTAATTATAAAAAGTACATTTACTTTATTCATCACTTAATAAAGTGAATCTTAAGGTTCTAAGAGGTATTAATGACAAATTCCACGTGTTGACACATACCAACGTGGAAGTACCTGTCTGATGCTACTACAGACATCAACACTCCTTAGAAAGGAAGGTACTTATACCACCTAGAAGTGGCCATGTCCTTGCTACCAAATCCACTACCATGGCTTCTCTCTAATCCACTTGATTGGTTGTTCCCTCTAAACAAAAAGCTATCCTTTCCATCTTTCTCGGACCCCTCTTTGAAGACTTACTTCCTATGCTCCTAGAAGCCTCCTGCTTCTAAGCATCCTGCATGGTCATCTCGTACCATGACTCCTTGACAGACTCAGAAGGATGCTCCTTCCCACATGAACATGAAGGATGACTCCCTCTGAGTTGTTCAACCTTTGGAGCTACTTGCTCCTTGTCCTCTGTCACTTTACTACTTTCCATTGCTCATCAAGCTACTCAACAAAAATATATTTTTCATTTCCTAAATCCCTACCTACTGCCCATTGCCTGAATCCCTGGCCATTGCCCACTGCTCGAATTCCTTCCTTCTTCCCACTGCCTGGATCCCTACCCGAAGCTGCCCAATGACTTTTTTAGTTGCTTGATGACTTCTAAGTGTTGCCTGACTATTTTTCTAGGTCTTCCCGAAGCTTCTCTAGGTTGTTTGTTCGCTTCTTGTGGCTTCCTGGCAATTGCCTGACAATTGTTCAACTCCTGTGGCCCCTATTGGGAAACTTTGTGGCCCTCTATGACTACCTCGACATGCACTGACAACTATTGGTGTTTCTAGTGACTCTGTCGGTTGGAAGCCTTAGCCCTCCACGACTCTCGTTTACCTCTGTCGCCTTTCAACTGGGGGATTTTGTGTTGTGGTGGCTCTCCTCTTACAACTTCACTGGCTACCTCAGACCTCTAGTTGTCCTTTATCCATGTGTGTGACTATTCCCTTTGTTGGCGGCTACCATTGTAGCCTGCACCCATGCCTCTTTCGTGTCCACCACAATCCGTGTGCTCATTTTCTGGTTGTTTTCTCTCCTTGGCCATCACCTATATATTGTTGGTTCTTCACTTGGTTGTCAAATCCACTACATAGTGGATCCCCCAACTGTTACCTGTCCTCCCATGGCTATATGTTGCCTGACGAATTTCCTCTTAGCTCCACATGGATTTTCCAACTGGTGGTTGTTCTACTGCTAAGCTCCTATTGCACGTGTTCCTTCAGACTCCTATCCTAGTAGCTAGCCTTGCACAAATTCCTAATGGTTGTTATTCACAATTTCCTCCTAGCACTTGATCTTGATCTACTCAACGAATCTTCAACCTCAACCTGCACATCCACCTTTTCTTCTAGTGTTGGTAGATCCACTCGACCACTTACCTGCAAGGTTATTATACAACAAAGCAACCCAATCCATCTCTAGGATTCTTATGCTGCCACCAATATGTACGTCATACAGAGGTTGTACAGTACATACAACGGTTGTATGAATGTACAATTTTTTTAATTTTAATTACAATTCTACACAACTGAGAGAAAAAAAAATCTCGTTGCAAAAAAATTGATCTTCAACGCAAATCTGGTTTCTGTCAGAGTCTCGGCTTTGACAGCATGTTAATTCTATAAACCTAGCACCCCATGGTTAGTTCCGAATAAAACACATTTATTGAATTAAATAACAACTAGGTTACTTAACCATTAAAATTCAGTAGAAGCAAAATAAAAAACAAAACACATTTGCACAAGATGTTTTTGGGTAAATAATCCCCGGAAAAACCTTCTTGTGAAAACTAGATTTGTGATGATTTTATTAAATAAAATCATGGCTCCCATCCTAGGATAATGTCCCTTCTGAGGAAATACAAATGAAACAATATCAATCCTTCGATCTTGCTGGCAACTACTTTCCTTGCTACCCCCTTGCATCCTTTCCTCGGACACTACCCCTGCACACTTGAGTGCTCACTCACTCTTTGTGTATCATCACAATGTCTCCTCCTTTCGCATAGGATGTATTTTATAACCTTTAGTTTTCCCTAAGTCCAAAACCCCATATCTTCTAAAGTGATCCACGGTTGAGATCTAATCTCACTTTGGATCTAACAACTATGACTTAATTTAATTACTAATGCCAAATACTTAGGCATTTAATTAAATTAAACCCACATTAATTACGAAAGTACATTCACTTTATTAATCACTTAATAAATTGAGTCCTAAGGTTCTGAGAGGCAATAATGATGACTCCCACATGTTGACATGGACCAATGTGGAAGTACCTATCCGATGCTACTAAAAACATCAACACACAAGATTAGATATTAGTCGTAGATCACTTTAAGAGATCTAGGAGATTTTCATTGTGGTGGGTTCACTAGTAATGCTTGCATGTTGGCTAGTAGAGCTTGTCTATAGATGAATGATGATGATATTTGTTTCCTTAAACTACGTCAATGATCCAAGTTGACATATTCATCATAGGGATGATATAGGTTTGGGATATAAAAATATTTTCACCAAGTGGGTATATATAATCCCTCATGTGTTGTTCCACTACATGCAAGAATTTATAGCCCCGATGGAGTCACCACAGTGTCACAGACCTTGCTCCACTTCCAGCAAGCATTTGTATCCTCGAAGAAGATATCTGCATGTCCCCTAATATGATCGAGCTTTCTTTCATAGTCCTTCCCGATTTATTTATTATATGCTTAGCATCCAATGGATGGGGAAAGTTGTGGCCTTCCTTGTTTTCCTTTTTATTTACTTTAGTCGGATAGGGAATGATTGTCTGCTATTGGGAATTTTCTTGTATATTTGATGCACCTAGATAAATAAAATTATCCCCTTTGATTTTGATCCTTTAGACTTTGACACTTCACCCTTCACGCAAGAAAGTACTTAGTGTGTGGATGGTTCCCATATTGCGTGGGGTCTTCTTGCCACCCAACATGCAAGGATAACCATTGATTAGCCACTTTGTGAGGTCATGGTCCAATATTTGTCACAATATTCCAAGAACATCCTTGATTTATCTTTGATATGGCCCTTTAGTTCGACTCATGAGTCAGGAAATACATGTAGACAACTTCCAAAATGTTTCATGTGCATGGTGTTTCCTGGATGAGGCAAATGGAGTTAAGATATATCATCAAACACATTCATGGATTTCAAAATAAATGAATCAGAAGAACAAATTTCCTTCAGGGGAAGAACCAATGTGAAATAAAATTTGCGGTCACATCCAAAGTCAAAAGATAAAACTCTATTCAAAACTTGATACAACTGAAAGATGAAACCTTTAGTAAATGATGAGTAAGGATAGGAATTCAACAAGAAAAATATTTCGATAGAGAAAACATCATGTCAGTTTTGCAGTGGGTTTAAAACATTCATGCATTATAATGCTGCAAGTATTTATGCATCCTCTTGAAAATACTAATCCCTATGAAATACTAGACACAATTAGCTTTTTGTCTTAATGGGATTCGACGTTGGGTTGGCTAAGAACTGCTTCTCACATATTATTTCCTGAGTCCATCCATCTCATCATTGTGGCCTTGTGATTCAACATGTAATGGACTAAAAAGGGATTCCTTTTCTACTTATTCAATGACTTTGCTATAGTCTTGCAACATCCTAGGGCTTTTAGAATCCATGCTCAGTCTCTAACTCTCCAAGTCTGAAAACTTATTATGAAGTTTGAACATGCTCATCTCATGATTCGTTCAAATCAAGCATGTGATATCAACTGGATGATTGTACCTACATAAGCAAATCATTCAGGACATAAGATTGATTTTAACCGCAATTCTCATAAATGAAATGACTCAAGACAATCATGTGCATGGAATTGAAAGTAGAATCCCTAAAACAGGATTGTGAGTAATGTTCCCAGGTGTTGTGTCCCATGATCATGCCAAATTCCATGAATCCTTTGTTTTATCAAGTTGTGTCTTCCTTCCCAGGCAAGAAAAATATTCCATGATTGAGGTCTGCACATAGGTGTTTACAAAAATAAGACTATGCTAAGTCAAACATGATGTGATAAATATCATCAATAAAATGGTCAAACTTCTCTCAGTTTAACAAGCTCCTAGCATAACATAATTTGACTAAAAATAAATGATGACTAAGACTCCTCCCCTATAAAAACACACTTGTAGGGATCTCATGACATAAACAAAAATGAAGGCTATATCCAGGTTGATCGAAACAATAAGCCAAAATGGAATGCTTTGAATTCACAAGGAACGATACATTCTAACATGAATTAGGTCTAATATTGAATCTTACAAATTTCCTATTTCCAATATCCCAATAGAAAAAATGGAGTCTACTACCTTGAATATTCTTTGGGCAGTGGAAGTTCTCTTTTTAGTAGCATGTGACTTTGATTGAGAACAATTTCTTATTCATCAAAATAGGTTGCCTTGAGGTAGTGCTTATTGTGAACAATTTCTTGTTCATCAAAATATGATTGGATGTGTCATAATTCCCATGAGGGGATCTGCACCATGGAAATTTTTGTGATGGTCCAGGTTTCTCTTTGACATCTTTGACATATTTTTTGTCAATTTATGTGCAATATCTTTGAGGATTTGTAGGAGAAACATGTGAATGCTACTCCATTGAAGGGTATGTCCCAAGTGTTCTATAGGTATAAATTGTTTCCAATCAAAAGTGGAGTAGCATTCACCTATTTCTCCTACAAATCCTCTACTATATTCCTGAGCCACACAATATCCTTTGTTGCCTTTGTAGTAGCCACATACTCTATCTCTATAGTGGAATATGTTGGAACAGATTGTTTGTGTAATCTCTAAGAGATAATTATTGATCCGAGACTCGTGAGTTATCCTGACGTAGACACTCCATTCTCCCTATCCTCATTAAAGTTTGAATATGTATATCCAACTAGTTTGAAGTCCTCCACCTTAGAGTGATGGTAAATATTTCTATGTGCAAGTGATCTATCTGATTGAGTAGGCTCTGTGCATATTGTTGAACTTGCAGTGTTAAGTGCAAGTCGTTGTAAGGAGTTGTGGAAGGCTTTGTGTTGTAATGAAAGGAAGAAGGATCTAGCGTGTTGCGCAAATCTTCTGTCCTATGCAAAGAAGGTTTTTGGTGGATATGTGTTGTAACCGATTGAAGACACTAATAAAGAATAAGAGTTGGTGGACGTAGCCCTAGGGTGGGGGTGAACCACATAAATCTATGTGTTATGATTTATGCTTCAACTTGATGTGTTTATCCCTTCTTTTGCTAAGTGCTTTGATACATTTAGATAGATATACTTATTCTTTGTGCTTCTTAGAGGTGTGTGAATGTTAGATTTGACATGTATGAGGATGCTTGGTGATGATCTACCGGATCTGATCTATTTTACTGTTACTAAGTGCTGAAATACCTTAGATCTAAGTAAATGTTGTGATGCTCTGTGTTATCTGCGAAGTATAATAAGGGTTGAATATTGACGAATTATCGATGCTAATTGCTCTGTAAGTGATATAATCATATATTTGTGTCCCAGCTAAGGTTGCAGATACTTGAGTCTTGCAACCACCCCTGCCTCTACCTCGGGTGAGACTTCATCTGCTTCGCAGGTGTTGCCGAAAGGGTCGGTAGTTAGGGTTTTTTGGTGCATTGTTGTAGCGTTGAACCCCGGGTCTACCCCTGTGCCAACAAATGGTTCCGTTGTTGGGACTTGAAACTATGATTGCTGGGAACTAAAGAAGAAGAAGCTTTGTGAAAATATTCGATCTAAAACCGTGGAAGCTTTGTGCATAGATCTGTTGCCCTAGTGCGCAACATCCTACTTGACCTATGAAGCTTTGTGCCAAGAAAGAAAGGTCATATCTGCAAGAAAAGAGGTTGATACTGAAGAAAAGAAGCAAGATTTGAATGCGTTGTGCTCTAAGAAAGGTAAAAGTGGAATTTTTTTATTAAAAGTGGTAAGATCTATAAGCTCTGTGCTCTGATAAAGGTAAGAATAGTTAAAAGTTCTAGATCTGAAATCTTTGTACTCTGTAAAAGTAAGATAAGTGGAAATTTTTGTTTCTAAAGCATGTATCTAGGTATGTTTGATAGATTTTGTCCTAGCTTAAAAACTAGGGCATTAATAGATGAAAGAAGGTTTGATATGAATAGATCTAATAAGAATAGTGATAGATATGTCATACCTATGCATAGAAAGAATATTTGGACTAACAAATGGATGCAGGATCCTAGAAATAATTTGTTGTAGGTTAGCTACCATGATCCTAGTGTGTAGTACAGGAGAGGTTGGGGATCATTTAAAAGAAAGAGAGGATTAACCCTCTGTTACAGTTGTAGGAAACCGAAACATCTAGCTAAAGAATTCCCTGGCGGAAGGCTTAGTTGTCTTTGTTGTAAAGCTTTAGACCATGAAGTATTGGATTGACCCAGAATGATTGCTAAGCTTGAAGGAATGAATCTGAACCAAGAGACAGATCCAGAAATAGCAGAACCCCGGAAAGAATCAACGAAAGTATTGCTACATATGAAAGAAACCTTGAATGACTACCTACATGTTAGGTTATCAGATATCTTTAAAGAAAAAGAATGCATCGAAGTAAGAATAGGGGATTTCGACATTTATTGTGTTCTGGATAAGGAAACACAGATGAATATCATGACATAGAGAACTTGGGAAGCTATAGAGAGGCCTGCTGTGATTCCTTCATTAGGAGGAATAGGACTATTCAGAGGAAAATTGGTAAACCTATGTGGAAATCTCACTCGGATATCTATGAATGCCAATGGAACTTTGACTGAAGAAGATTTTGAGATTATTAAATTTGTTGAAGACAACGCCCTGTTTACCATGATAATAGGAAAACCCTAGATTGATAGAGATCAAGCTAGACGAAAGAAAGAAAAATAAGTTTTGGAACAACATAAACAAGAGTTACAAGAATTCATGACCAGAAGGATCGCACAATTGATTGAAGCACAGGAGAATAGATCGAAGCTATTTCGCACTAGAAACATTGATGTCGAAGCTAAAAGAACATTGGAAAACCCCCAGAAGAATGAAGTACCTATCCTAGACAAAGAAGAAATATTACCCCTGAGTCCTAAGAAAGAACCTCAATAGCGCGCAATGACTATGCTAAAAGAAGATAGGAATCAGACCGAGTTGAATATTACTGGAAAGAAGGCTAGAAAGATAAGTAAGAAGAGGGATAAGATTGAAAAGTTACAGATGGCTCCAGAGGGGGAATCGCAGAAAGAAAACTTGCAAAATGGGAGCTTCACAGGGATATCAGAACAACGACATAGGTCACTTCGACGTGGCGAAGCAATATAGCCGTTGGGGACGATATATCCGTTCGACTGATGCTCCGAACGACTGGAAAAATATTTATGGATCGCCACCTGACCGTTGGACCATGCCATAACAGATAGAACAAGATTTAAGGAAACCTCATACCCATTGCAAGAAATCCATTGTTGAGTTTCCTATTTACCCCGTCGTGCCATGCACGAAGAACACTTTTGCCAAATCGATAATTTGAGATAGCAAGATAAACCCTCTTCTACCAAGTATATTCCACCACAAAGCAAGAATAAGCATCCAAGAGAGATATCGCACCACTTCTTCCACAAGAGACAAGTACTAGCATCCAAAATAGGATAGGAGAGAGAAAGTGTGAATTCCCAAGTAGGGCAAAAATTTCAGCCCAAACTTTATGTAATTCTCAAGTGTGTGATATGTCTAAAATGAAAGTGACAAGGTCTCTATTTATACAAGACCTTGTAAACCAAATTTGTCCACATACTTAGGGTAAGACACAAATTAGGGAGGCCGACCACCTAATTTTCCCCTTTACAAATTATAATTCAATTTTACAAGAGAAGCAAGCCCTAAAATATGACGTTGTGCCCTCTAGGGGTGACATTTTGGCATAGTGAGCAAGTCATTGATCCATTTGAGGGAGACGTTGGGACTCCAGAGACCAATTCTTCAAGGTGCAAGGGTATTTCTGCATCAAAACATGTCAATTCATCATCTAATCATCCATCACCATAAAACCCTAGCTTTCCAAGTGTGACATCATGCCCCATAAGAGAAGGATAAGGCGTCCAAAGACAAACGTTGGGGCT